>JAVQJG010157150.1:0-60809 GCA_036024015.1 Craterocephalus amniculus
AGATAGATAGATAGATAGATAGATAGATAGATAGATAGATAGATAGATAGATAAAAGAAAAATGAACCATCTTCTGTTTCCAATGAGTTGCTCATTAACTTGGACTAGTTTGGCAGAACTTTACAAAACCTGCTGCAATTGGTCTCAACTAAACTGCGGAAGTAACTTGATATAAAAAAAACACTTGAAGGTGCAGCATGTAAAAAACTATTTGGATATATATGATTAAAAGTTTGTTTCTAATGGCTTCTGATCCCCTTTCTAAGTTAACTGCTATGTTTTTTTCCACTTTTATCTTGGTTGACATACATGACAGCTGCCATATATTTTCTATGGTGTCTCTGAATGGACAAACAACCTCAAAACTGCACGCAAGTGTTTCACAACTTGTTTCAAGATCATACTCACTTGTCTAAATCCTAATTCCCTTATTTCAGGGAAATAAGGGAATTATTTCACTTCATTATAGTCTGACTCTTCTCAAGTTCACTGTTTTCTTTCTCCCTTATATTAAGCTAATTTTTGCTGTGAGTGTGAGATGGCACTGGGAGGTGTTGAAACAAGTTTGCATATCTGAATGTGGGTGTGAAAGATACAATGTGATCTCATACAGAGGCTCAGGGGTTTAGTTTAACCTAATATATGAGGAAAATAACCTATTTTGTAATTTAGTTACTAAATTAGAAATAAAATACTCTAAAAGCATGATAGAAATCTTACATATTTTGCTCCTGCTTAATCATTCTCTCGATGCAGAGAGGGTCAGAAAGTAATAGTCCTACAGACCTTAATATTACCCAATTAATCTTCGATTTCTTTCACAAATATAACCAAGAAAACATAAGAATCTACTCCAGTAATTCCTGCTGAGAAGAAAATGTGTGAACAAGGGAGAAAGTCAGCATATATGAATACAGATACATGCTCCAGCACTTCAAACTTTCAAGCAATGAAAGTAAGATTAATTTATGCAGAGCAGGAGAGCTTTAAACAGATATCTGAAGGCTTTCGGCCTGCAGTTTAACTCGTGAAGAACTAAAACACTGCATGGTCTGTACTGCACTTTCAATTAAAGCAGCATATCTGCCGGGGCAAAAGAAGATCAACAAACCCAAAATTACAGCAAAGGAGCACAAGTTTAGTGGATAGAAGAGTGGAGGTGGCTGTTTCTGTGTGCGGGGCTGGAGAACAAACAAGGTTTTAGTGGAAAAGCGCACCTGTAAGCTCATTGGACAAAACTAAACCGTGTTAAACAGCCTCTGGTTCAGATATACTTGTTCTAGATTGGAGTAATAAACTTAATTTCTTTGGGGTTTTTTTTATTTAAGGGGAAAAACACTGATTTAAAAGAACATATTTCATATTTTCTGGTAGATCCATGTTGAATAAATCGCAAATATCAGTACCATAGGATAATTATTTATTAAGTTATCCCCATTTTAACAGATGAGGTTGACTCAAATTGACATTTATATACTTGGTCTATGAGATTTGGTGGGTTTCAGTAGCATTTTGGGTCTCTAAGTCTCTATAAGTCATATTTCTGAGATGTTTGCAGTCCTAAGGCCCACAGGCTGCAGAAGGGAAATACAAAAAAAAGGCCAGATGTTTGATATAAAAGGAAAGAAACATTTTCAGTCCTTCATTTTCTATATTTGCACCACAACCGAGGGGGAGCTGGAGCCAATCCCAGCTGTCCGACTGGCAGAGTATGACTGGAAAGATCAGCGGTCCATCGCAGGGCTAAACAGAGAAAAATAACCTTACATTCAAAGTCCGTTTAAAAGCACCAATTAACCTAACATGCATGCTTTTAAGACTGTGGGAGGGAGTACACAGAGAAAACCCACACAGGCACAAGGAGATCAAGCATATATCACACAGGAAAAGCTCCAGCTGAGACTCAGACTGCAGGAGCCTTTGAGCTGTCGGCTGAGAATACGCCTCAATATACTTCTGATACAACCAAAATCAGAGTTTTGTGGATTATTTCTTCCCTTTAGTAATATCAGTTGTTTTGTGTCATATATCGATGGAAAATCAGATTTTTCACCTATAGGATCATGTTTTTGAGGGATGAGCAACATGGCTAAATGTGTGGTTAAACCCCCAAAATAAATTCTCGGCAATATTCGTATTTTGGCGCATTTTTAAAGGGATACTACCCATAAATGTAGCGGTGTTGTGCATTTAACAGAAGCGCAACCATTATAACTCATACCTTGATGTAAAGGTGACTAAAGGCTTTCCAACAACATATAATGCGACAACAATTGGTATTATTAAGGAGGAGGAATAATCAACCAAACTTAAATTTTCTTACTTTTTATTTCCTGATTTTAAGTGATTTTTAATGCAAGTTTCCTACATTTTTTCGCACTAATCTTCCTTAATGTATATTCTGAAAAGAAATATTGTAAATCTGACTTTCCCTTTATAAAAACAGCTCCAACATGATAAATAATGGTTGCCAGATGAGAGCAAAATTGCTATGTTGGATTCAGCCTTCAACAGAAAAAATGGTTAAATCAACATACAATGACCCAACAATCCAGTTGTTGCTTATTTTAATGTCTAAATAGAGAGTTATTTCACACAATTGCGTTCAGCTTCTGTAAAACAAAACACTGAGTTGGTGTTTGTTCCATTAAACTGGCTGAAAAATGACAAATCTCTGTGTCAAAGCTTTAAAATACAAAGTTTAAAGAAACAGAGATTTAAATAGTTTATAAAAACGTATCCATCAAATTCATATCCAGACCATTTACTGGTTGGAATGTCAGAGCTTTTATAAATATTGAGCGCACATATGTTCAGTGCCAGATCAAGCACGCTTAAAATATCACTGGAATCTAAAAAATAAAGAATTTTAGACAGACTCCGAATGAATGCATTCATGAAATACTTCTCTGCCACAAGATTGATAGCAGGTGGGAAAGAAAACAGGATACAATAACTCCTATGTGCGTGTGATTGACGTGTCAGCTGGCACAGGTTCAACACGCGTCCTCTGCTTCCTGTTACAGAGCACACATGCATATACATATATGTGTGGTGGCGGTGACATTTGCGAAGTCTCACAGATGATGATCATAAATCTGTTTTATGAGCGACTCCTGGTGAACTCAGCAGACTGCTGACCGAATCGCCTTGACATTCAAGACTACACAACCCGGGGTTCAGAATCCCTGAGAGCTCTGATTGATTTGGCTCATGAGGGCAGTGAAATCCACTCACTGCTAAGGGTCAGGCTTGTTTCTGTTTATGCATGCCTTTGCTCATTACCATCACGGCAAGAGGAGATTAGGCAGATTTCAGTGTTTGCACAAATAACACTTTCCTCCTTTTCCACACCAAAAAACACTTAATCATATGCACGAAGCAAAAACAGCCATTAATGAATGTGGAAATGTATTTAGATGAAAGGAAATTGAGGAGAGTTTGAGTTCTCCAGGCTGGAATCCAATCAAGTCATTAGAAGTAGGAGGAGCCAGGGTAGAGATCCCATATCTAACTTGTGGTTGTGAGACAAAGACAGCAGGGCTCTCTGAAAACACCAAAAACTCAGGTTTTTGTGTGAAAAGTTGTAATGGGGTTCAGAGTGGCTGTTTTCTTAGGGTTTGTGCTTTTCCTCTCAGGTGGAAATCTTGGCTATGCAACACAAAATAAGTCGGCCTCCAGCACCGATGAGTCCCTCCATCAGATTCCACCAGACCAGGTGACAAATCAGACGAAGCAGAAGCACCCGGTCCAGGCTCCTGTCACCTTCCGGCTCAGGACCTTCCAGCTCCGGAAACCGGCCGGCAAACAAAAACCGCCCCAACCTGTTAAGGAAGAAGATCCTCCGATCCTGCCGAGGGCACAGGGGAAGCAGGCGGACTCCGAGCTGCCGGCCCAAGGCCCGCATCTGAGCCAGCCTGTCAAGAAGGAATCCAAGGTAGCAAATGCTTTCTTCTGACATTTGTTCCACAACTTCCTGCCCCATCACCACATTTTGTTTTGTGTCCTAGGGTTTGGTGAGGTTTGAGCAGCGGACGCCCGTGCAGGCTGACAGTGTCTCTGCTCGCTGTGGAGAAGGAAAGGTCACCATAGCAGTCAAACAGAACTTCCTAGGTAACGTCAGCCTGTTTCTTAGGGGTCTGGATTGATCACTTGCGGTAGTACCAATACTTTCCACTCTGTCTGAAAAACAGGGGACTGAATCAGAAGCTTAAATTGGGAAATTGAATGGACGGGTGAAGATGGGATACAATGCCGATTACTGCAAATGGGACAGAATGTCGACTAGGCGATCAATATCATTTCCTGACTCTGAGAAGGCGCAGTCGGCTTAGATGCTCCGCTGCTGACTTCACGGAAACCTTTTTTATTTGTCCTGCTGTCTGCTCTGAGTGCTATTGACTGAAGCAGGAGAAAATGGCTTCAGGTAATGGTCTTTGTAGATTTGCCTTTTTTCCCCTTTTGCTCTTAGGAAATGGTCAGTTGATCCGTCCAAGCGATCTAACTTTAGGAGGATGCACGGTGGTGGACACAGTTGAGCATGTTCTGCTGTTCCAGACAGAGCTGCAGAACTGTGGCAGCACAGTCACGGTGAGTGGCGCTCCCGCTCGCATGTCAGCTGTCTGAAGCCTCGCTAATTGTTCTGTTATCTTCAGATGACTGAGGAGGCGCTCATCTACGCATTTCCTCTAATGTATACTCCAACACCCATTGGCAACACCTTTATTTTAAAGACAAACCCTGCTGAGGTGACGGTACAGTGCCAATATCAAAGGTAAAGCCTCATTATTTGGCAAATATCTTCAAGTAAATTGTTGTCATACTAGTTCATGTTTTAGCCACTTCCCAATAGTCTTCTGTACTTCTTGCACCAGATGAATCCAGTTCTACCAGTGTCCCAAATTGTTTTCAGAGCTTATTAGTAAAGTCACTTTTTAGGAAAATCTCTGACTGGGATGACACAAAGTCCCTAATAAGGAACTTAAGGACCTTCTTTTTATCATGGAGAAGCATTGAAGCATCTTTTTTCTAAGGATAAAACAAGTGGACACCCTCATACATCTCCAACATTGACAACATCCTAACAGGACTGCTAGACTATTGTTCATGAAATCATATTTTCCAGTGAGGGAAAGGCCCGAGAGCAGATGACTTCATCCATGCAATGGGAGGTGAAGGTTCCACTCCTGACGATTTAGTCCTTATCTAGACCAGACATCTCCGGACTGCAAGGCCGCTCTTACTGGGAGGAGTTGGAAGAAGGGCAATAGGTAGAGGGAACTGGAGGAAACACTGCATGTCAGTGGAAGTGAGACGTTGTAAGGTTAAGAGACCTGATAAAGCTTGACAGGAATGGGAAATGGTTAACCAGGTCCATTTGAAATATATTTTAGGAGGAAATAACAAGTGACTGGCTCACTTTTTTAAATCAACACTTTTATGAATCATGCAGACATTGAGGGGAGGGTGAGTAGCATGTTTGCTTTATATTTATGACCTTTTCATTTCCTTTTTTTTATTGTTCAAATGTACAGCTGCAGCTAAAATAGTGTGTGTGTGTGAATGAAAAAATTAAGATGCCAATAATGAAGACAGTTGAACACAGAATGGTAAGTAACACCAATGTCAAAGTGTGCCGTTGACCAGTTGTAGAAATGTCCTTCTGACACTGTGCACTGAAGCAAATGGTGCAGGTTGCATCCAAGTCTAAAATTGTTCAGGGATGTTTCTGTCATTCCTCCTGCATGGACTTCTGACAGTAAAAACCTCTGGTCATCCTGGCCTGATAATTTGGGTAAACAGTGATATTGACCAGATTCTTTCATATTTCCTTCTCCTTGGCTTATCTAGCAGTTATCGCCTGTGACATCTGGGTCTGACAGCTCCATTAGCCAACACAATGTCTTAAACATGGGTCATAATGATCTGCCAAGAAGGCATCACCCAAATCTCTCCTCCCTACATGCAGACTGTGTGCAGTGGCCACTTTGCATTAGATGACATATCTAAAACGCATCTTCTAGGATATTTCTTTAACATTTTGTTTTTAGTAGTTCTAATAGGTCAAGGACAAGATTACTCTTATTTTTTCCTCTCACTATCAGATCCTACTCTTCAATTCAATTTGGCTACCATATGTAAGAGAGTCATAGCTATCTGAGAGGGAGAACACCTTTTTGCATTTTTTTGAAGCTCTGTTATACATTTTGACTTTAAACATAATTAGCCTCTCAGTGGCAGGTTTTAGCCACATCCTGCCAACTGGAAAGTTTATAGGCAAGTCAAACAGGGGACATGGGTGAAGATGCAAAGTGACAATCTTGTAAGACTTATTCAGAGAAGGTGATAGCAAAATAAACTGTTTAGCTATCTAGTTAGGCTAGGAAAGCCTACAAAGACTGCATAATGGTAGCCAGAAATCATGCTAGCTAACTAGGTGATCTGTTTTTAGAATTATAAACATCAAACCTGGTACCTACAATTGAAACGGTGCTCATCATCTGCACTTCAGCTTTTCTTTCCTTGAGGGTGAAGCAATATTTGATCTATAAAATAGTGAATTCTCCTCCCTTTTTATCAAATTTGTTCCTGCAGGAGGCATTATGTGGGCAGCAACAGCATATTGCCTACCTGGAGGACATTTGCCTCCGAAATGCAAGCGGAACAGAAGCTGCACTTCTCCCTGCATCTCATGACAGGTGAGATGAGACAAAACGTGTAAAACTCAGGGCTAATGTTATGTTTTGAGCAGGCTGGTGTAACAACTTTCTGATTTGCATGCAGCAGTCTAGCTAATTTCCCCACTAACAACATGCAAGATTGCAATCACTGAGTCTTGCTTGCTGCAATTTGAGGTGCTAAACGGGGAGAAACTTTGGACGCATCTTGGATGTCTTGTAGGCTGCAGCTGACCCAACAGAGTTACTAATGAAACAATCAGTGTTCAGCTGATTATGGGTTCTAATTGAGTCCATACTGAGCAGTATGGAAAATGTTATAGGCACAGAAAAGCCTCGCCTCTCTGATTTTACTTTAATGTGTAACAGCATGTACTTTTTAAGGATATTTATTAAAGTTTTCAAACTGCATTTTGAAGGCACAACCCCTCATTTGTGTCGTTTCTCCAGGTTAATGATGCTGCTACGTTTTTGTAATTCATTTATAGTCTTTAGTTTCTCAATGTTACAGTATCTAATTCCCATTCTCTGCTGCAGCCCTGACCGGCTACCTCCCTTGGGCATCATTTTAGTTTGATCTAATAAGACTGATGGGCCCCAGCATTATTATTCCACTTACATCTTTTTCTTGTGTATTTGATTAGAGGACTGGCAGTCACAGAGGCCTTCCAATGTTTACTTCCTGAGTGACGTGATGCACATCGAAGCGTCTGTTCTCCAGGGTCAGCACGTTCCTCTGAGGATATTTGTGGACAGCTGCGTGGCTACTGTGAACCCAGATCCCAGTTCCGTACCCAGATACCCCTTCATCAACAACTATGGGTGAGAAACTTCGATTTTGGATGCATGTGTGAGCATGCCAGAGACCAGAGGTTGTAGCTATCTGAAGAGAGAAACTAGTCATAATTTGCAAGATTTATGGAATTAAAAGCATGTCTTTAAAAAAAAAAATTTTTCATAAAGATTTTATGAATACAAGTCCCGAGAATTTGTTTGCTTTTCAAGGTGTTTAACTGATGCTAAGCTGACTGGAGCCAAGTCTTACTTCATGCAGAGGAACAAGGAGAATAAACTTCATTTCCAGTTGAAAGCATTTAGGTTTCACCAAGGGGACAAGAATTCGGTGAGTACGGTTGGTGGGACAGTTCTGGGTGTAATTCATTCAACAGATCCAGAATAAAGGGGAGGAGACATTTTACTCTGGGCATCATATGTCCACTGGACATTTTTGTCCACTCCCGACATTTCAAACCTCCCTCAATCACCCGGCTCACCAGAGCTGACTTTTGGTGAAGAAGTGTCATCCTGTATAAAGTTTCAAAAGCCCAACTTTCAGTGTGAAAATCCATTATTTGACCCTGTAAATGCATTTTTATCCTATCCATGACCATTTGTGGACAAAAATGTCCACCTCCCTTTTAGCCCTTTGTTAGATATGTGTACATATCATTCTCAAAATATTTGAGGTGACTGATTTGGAATCTTCAAAATTTAAACCCAAATTAGCCCCACTTGCCAAAAATCACCTCCCTGTGACCTTTTTCATTGGACACCTTCCAGAAAGTGGACTAAAGTCTACTTGAAGGGTCATGGAGGTCAGTTTTCTGAGGGGTAACTCAGCCTTTTACTGACTGGAGAGAGCTCAGAGTAAAGGAAGGATGCAAGGTGGAGGCTGAATATGCCATTAGGGAACGCCTCACTCAGAAAACCTGCCTAAGTTCTACTTCAGCATCTATCTTGTATTCCCTCTCTTCTGAGTGTTCTGCAGCCATTAAGTCAGTCCAGTATTGACTCATCTCTCGCTCTGTCCCTTTCTCCATCCTCCAATAAATGTCCCCTTGGGCTTTCTTTGCTGAATCAGCCTCAGTGCACATCAGAAATGGCCAATGTTTCCGTTTTTCTTGCCATAAAGCACGGCATGATGCTCCAGGCTGAAACATGGATATGAAGAGCAGAATTGTTTTCTGAGTGCTGCAGTGCAACGTCTGGCCCAGGAATGTGTGTGTGTGTGTGTGATGAATGTCTACTTCCATTAGAACAAGTTAGAAGGACAGAGTTGTTATAAAATAGTGTGGTTCTGCTTGTTTAAATGACTTGCTGATTGTGTCTGACCCGGTAAAGATTGATCCATTTTCCTCTCATGGTTGTCAACTGCAGTTTTCAGTTGGCTTCCCATTAGGACTTCATCTGAATTAACCACAAGTAGGCTGTACTGCCACCTTCTGGTAGCAAACTTTTTTTTCCTCAGCATTTTAAAATCTAAATCGGCCTAAATGAATGGAAACCTGTACATTTGAACCTATCCATGCTCGCTATAAATGTCTTACTGTAATCTCCTCCATAGATTTACATCACATGCCATCTGAAAGCGACAAAAGTCGACGTTCCCATCGACTCCCAACACAAAGCCTGTTCATTTTTGACTGAAGCCAAAAGGTTGGTGCACCATGAGGATTAATTCTGCAACACAGTTTTTGTAGCTTCATGTTGTTGCAGGAAAAAGAATCACCATAAAGAGCTCTGCTCAGCTTGTCTAACAAGGCACGTTTTTTCATCTCTGGGCAGATGGGTGGCATCAGGTGGAGACAATAAGATTTGTGACTGCTGTGAGACCAGCTGCAGCGGGCAGAGACTGAGGAGAAGCTCTGCAGCAGATGCTGGTACAGTTTACAGAAGCATGACACTGGGAAGGCTCCTGAGCAGATGACTCATCCAAGGGGTGGAAACTGATATTCTGACTGGTGCCATTATGAAAAACATCTACAGTATTTAATTACCAAAATGATTTGGTATTCTACGCTTGTGTTTTAAATTGCTTCTTTTAAAGCATAGATTTTTCATTTGCTTTCATTCTACATTTTTATATATAGTTTTTTGTTCTTTTAGCCTTCTTTTTATTGTTAAAACAACTGTCGAAAAATGTTGGCTCAGGTAAGGCATTATTTTCTCTGACATGTTGGGCTTTTGCGTTTTCCTGCAGCGCTGGAGTGGGAGGGTATGGCAGCTCTGGGCCCCATCCTGCTGGAGGACGGCATTCTGCATGAAGAGCTGACGGAGGTGTCTGAGCTTCTGCCAGGACCAGTTCCTCAGCTCCACACACAAGAAGAGAATCATGCTGGTAAAAACAAACAAAAAAATATATAGATTCTCTGCCAAACTCAGGCTTTTTGCTTGTGCAATAACTAATGTGGCCAGTAATGTTTGTTTTTTTTCTTTTCACGCTCCCTCCTCAGCCTCGCGTTTGACAGCCTTGCTGTGTGGAGCAGGTGCAGCCCTGGCTGTGTTGTTAGTTTTCACGAGCGCCGTAATTTGCAGAAGACTTCACAAACCCATTGGGTATTCTGTTTGTACCTGATATCGGATGATGATAATAAAACATTTATAAAAAAGCTTCTTTTTTTTCCCCCCTTCTCTTCAGCAGGGAACTAAAGGATTGCTTCCCCCAAGATGGTGAGATTGAAATCAACAAATCGCAGGAAATAATTCTAAATGCAGATAAGACTAATCTCCCCGGGGTTAAAAGAAGTTAAAACTCAGCCATGCAGAAAACATTGCTGTTTACACCATAGGGATGTTGCATTAATAATCATATTTAATATACATTCATATGATCATTTTGTCTAACAAGATGCATGAATGCAGATTGTTTTTTGCCTCATTTTTAAAGTACCCATTGAGATTAATTCAACTGCCAAAATGAAAAACGCATACAAGATTATCATAAATGCCTTTTGGCAGCTATTGTGGTGTAATGAACACTGGATACAATCACCATCCTTGCACACAATGAAGCTCTTTATCACTCCACCAAGGCTGCCTTTTTTGGAAACACTTTGTTTTTTTGTTTTTTTTTTATATATTTTTGTTCAGTACCGCATGAATCCAGTGAAGCCTTTCCCAGCCATGGCTTGCAAAACCCTCCTACAAAGGTGATAAAATTGGTCTGAAGTCATTAATTTACAATAACTGCAGTAATTTTAATTCTTTTATGGTGTTGGATGTGGCATTAGCACACTTTCTTTGGAATGAACATATCAGTTACCTGCTCCCAATGTGTGGTCAGATATGAGAATCCGGTCCACCACCATCACAGGACTGTAACTCAGAGCTGTAGGAGGAAGAAGCCATGATGCACCACATACTGTTCCTGTTGTTAAGCAAGAACAATTGAGGTAATTGCATGATTTACAGTGAACTTGGTCATCATAGTGTTTAAAGTAAGATTTTATGTAAGTTTCTATGGATTTAATCACATTTCTTCTGCAGCTTCATGCACTTACAGCAAACTGAGATTTAGCAGGTGGAAGTTTTTTCACACCCAAATTTGTTGATTCAAGCACCATATAGCAACAGCTTTATAAAACATATTTTAAAAATGCATTTTTTTTTAAATGTTTAAGGCATTTTCAAGTTTACTTGTATAACTTTGTGGATTTCAAATGCCAGAGCAGGTGCAGAGTTACAATGTGTGTTACCTGAGCTAAGTCAGGTCCAGGCACTACTAATATTTTTGTAATGAGGTTTTATTTTTAAGCAAAACATCTCCTGTTGAAATAGTTTGCTAAATAATGTGTGGCACATTTGTTCTCCAGTCATTCTCTAGTGTTAGAGCATATATTTTTTCTTTAAAAAGTGATGTGAACTTGGGGTTATGACAGCTGAGTGACGGTATTGTTTTCTATAGAAGGACTAAATTTTGGTAGCTGTGCTGTTCATCCATCATCCTTTAGTCCTAGTATGGTTTCATTATGTTTTTGAAGCAGGCTGATAAGGTATGAATGCCAAACTGTAGGATTTTCATAATGTGCACGAATTAGTAGGACATCTTTAATGATGGCTCACATTTGTAAATGTATTTTCCCACACAAATTTGAGAGGGAAAGTGATCATGTTAGGAAACGACCTGAAGTACCAGCTTTTATGGTGAATGCACGCATGGATGATTTGTACGCTTAATCTTTTTCGGGAACCTGCAGCAGTCCTTTCCACTGCTCTGATCGCTGGGAGATAATTCAATACACATCATTACCACTGAGCTATCATGCAGTTCACTTGAACCACATGAGATTTTTTTCCATCTTTATAATATAAAACGGGCAACTCTCAGAACTGAAATGAAAAAGCAAGACCTCTGGCTCCACACTGTGAGGTACACCATAAAGTACCACCCTTGTAACAATGGTCATATTTCAGATTCTAGACATTTTCAGCATTTCCCTCTAATTCACCCCTCCAGCTTTCTGCCTGTAGAGGAGTATTCATGAAATGGGGCTCATCATGAACTGTTGCTCACAAGCCCGGGAAGACGAATAGACATAATTAAAAAGCCCATAAAGGAGAGAGCGGGGGCTTTTATTACTGTAATATGTGAAGGCCCTGGTTTAATGGGGTGTTTGTTCCTGTGTGCAAGGCTGATGGCTCTGTTGTTTTACTGCCAGAATGATGCTGACCCCCTCCTATCCCTGCCACACCAGAGGCTAATAAAAAGCCATACCTAATGATGTACCAGCACGCCTCGTGTGACGGCGACTGGCATGCAGAGACGTAGAGATGGACACGGATAAAGCAGCCTCATGAACAAATGGTATGAAAAGATGTGATTTTTAGATTTTAAAAAAATAGAGCGCCGTCCAGTTTTTAAGTGATGTTTTTCAAAGGCCCTTAAAGTGATGTTTTTCAAAGGCCCTGGCCTACTCTTTGTATATTCATAGTTGAATATCAGCGGGTGATTTTGGTCATTTGAGGGCAGTGAAACAAATGACACTTTACACACATGCACCAGCGTAGAATTCAAATGACCTGCAGCATGAAAGAGGACGAATGTCATTTGGACTGCACCAGCTGCAGAGTTTACCCTGTTCTCTCATGTACTAATAATGTGCACAATAAAAATAAAAATAAAAAAGCAAAAGCTGGAAAGCAATTGTGTGATGTGACTAACTGAATGCCAGGGCTCTGTTTGATCTGATGGTTGCAACAGAAATGTTTGGGGGACCGCTCAGTAAAAAATCTGAGCTGATATGGTCAAATTATGAAAAACCTTTTTTTTCTTGGAGATTTCAGACTGTGATCTAGATGTTTCCTTTACCTTCTATTTAAATCTCATTTTGAAGTGATGGGTGGTTCATGGCTACTTTTGGAAAGATACCAAATGTTTTCAGCTTAAATAGTTAATGTACAGTAGTTTGCATATCAACAAGCAGCGATGTTGGCATTCATATTAATTACATTTTTGACTGTGTTTTGGTCTCCTCCAGTTTGTGGAGAAGCTGTTGGCACGTACAGTTGTGTAAAAGCTACAGTTTGTGCAGAAAGAGGCTAATTGTGTAGCCGCTAACTTCGAGCTTCTACAGCTATTCTGTCTGTGCAGTGCTAGCAAAGCTGTTGTAACTGCTAAGGTCCAAGGAGCTATTTTAACTTATTTTTTTACTGGGATCATCACCTTGTTTGATGTTTTAGTAGCCTACTTGGTCAAGTAGGCTCAATGTGTTTTAATGGCATTATAGCCAATTGGTATGGCGGTCAGTTTGCTGATTGCTATGCTAGGTAGCTCAATTTGACAACTCTTGCCTATTTCCTTCTCGCACTGTTGTTTTACTGTTCTACATATCTCTCATTTATGGTTCCTTACTTTTCTAAGTTACCCAAGTTCACGATTAACCAGGGGAAATACATTGTTGGGAAAAAAGTATTCATAGACTGCTGTTTCTGTCACTAACAAGGGGGCTACCATCAGAAAAACAGCAGCCTAGCTATGCATGGCTCTTACATAATTAAACATCCTTCCTTGCATGTGTTGTCTTCGGATTCTGAATTATCCTCTTTGACCATTTGGAGCTCAAACGGTGGTCCACTGTGAATTTATCTGATATTGTTTCACCAAAACACTGAAATTGACTAAACCAAAGACATTTTAATTAAAGCTAACATGCTCTGCAGAACTGATGGATCTGTGCAATGGTAACTGTAACCCATTCCACCGTTTTCCAGACCACTGTTTTGAGAAAAGAAATATATTGATTCTTGCAGCCCTAAAGCAAAAGTTATTACCAAGAAGAAAAACAGCAGGAACTCCTGTCAATGTTTCGACTGGCAGGATATAAAGTGGGCCAATAGATATAAATCTGTAGCCATTTCAATAATGTACACTGAAGATACTGCTTGATTTCCTTTTGGGAAATGCTTCATATCTTTATTTTGCAGCTATATAGGTTATTTTTTTCTTTTAGAAAAAAAAGAAGGCCTGCAGCTTTAAGAGAAATACTCTAAAAAGGTGTTAATGTCTTGTAGCCGCAAAGGATCATCATCATGATCATACTGGAGATGGTCCCCTGCCTGCAGATGTCTAACAGTTATGGCAGCATGAGCCCAAGTTGACAAGCGAGTCCTGATTCAGCCATTTTCATCGGCAGGATACGTGACCCCTGAGGGTTCAAGCAAACACACATGTAAGCTCTGACTGCACGCGCACTTTCACTCTCGCGCACACGCTTGGACCATCAAAAGTAATGGTGTGTCCTGTCGTGCCTGGCAGATATCGTGGTCGGGAATATTGTTCCACGCCGTTTGTATTCTGCAGACATTTTTTTTTTTGCACCACAGTGGTGATGACAGAAGTCGGCATTAACGCCAGACCTGCTTTTGACAAGAAAGTACAACATGCGGATTCCTCTTTGAGACAAGAAAACTGCTCTCATTTTCAGGCAGAGTGGATTTATGTGGGGTTTTTTTCATCTTTATCTTAACAAAGACAGGCATAAGGGGCCACTACCAAAGAGATTGTTCTGAGTTATTACCCCGAGTTTTTTATATTACAAGGCTGACAACTCCATTTACCGGAAATGTTAACTTAAAATAGCCCCCCACTTCTTTGGGCATCAGTAAATATCAAAGCCAGGTTAATTTAAGCCATGGATGCACATTGGGTTATTATATGCCTCTCAAACAAATTGCACCAGTACATCCGACTCTGGTCTGCAGAATGCGCACAAACATGCATGCTTCTCCTTGTCCAGACCCATAATTAACCCTCTTAATTAAGGGAGAAAAAAAGTTACTTACTAAGGAAATAGATTTAATTAGCCTGATCCTAGCCTAGGAACACGAGCACGCCATAAAACACACACATGCGCGCCCGCATGCACACACAAAACAATTAAGCCTCTTTTATCCCGGCTAATGGCTTCAGTGACTCAGAGCCTTTCTCATTAAGACTATCAATATTATGCTGATTACATGCATCCACTGGTCTCCTTTATCAGGGCACAATGGGACGAGAGTGGGTGTCTGAGGTTTTAAGGATGGGGCACTCTACTTTGTGTGACCTTATCTGTGAAAATAGACATTCAGATTGTTTGCTTAGAGAGGTTTATAGAGGCTTCACTTTGCTGTGTCTTTATTTTTTTTTAAGTTTATCTTATCAAAGAGGCTTTGCGTGTCTTTCAAAGTGAGGAAACGGCTATGAAGTTGTGCTTCTGGAGGCTTTATAGAGCTGAGATAATAGACTGAGGAGTGATGGTAGCAGCAGGGCTGTACATCTGTCTGCTCGTCAGTTCGTTTCCCACCGAACCCTCATTCTCTTCAGTCAAATAAGTTCCTGCTTGCCTTTTGGAGAGTGTGTTTCTATTGTCTGTTCAGGATGTTTGGTCGTGTTTAGAGTTCCGGTAACATCTGTAGACAACCTTACTGCAGACGGTGCAGTAGGTAACCCAAAAAAACATCTGTAAAGAGGGTCTTTTTTTCTGCTTTCAAGAGGAGTGAATGGAGGAAAGATATTTGATTTAATTTGATTTTAAATTATTTTAATTCATTGAGAAATGAAAGCTTTTAATTTTTAAGAATTCAGTTCTAAGTAAGGAGTATAGCTATCAGATGAATGATGTATGTCTATAGCTATATAGCACCTCCTGATAGGTCCAGCATGAATATGCAATTCAGCAATAACCAAATGAAAAAATAAAGAATACTCAAGTATCAAGGGGCGCTTCATTCTCTTTACAACCATTAAGACCCCTACCCTTGGTAACGCGAACTTGCTCGGCTCAATACAGCAGCCAGACCATAATTCTGGTTGTTATGAGGCTAGACAGGACAAAGTAAAACATAATAATAAAGCCTCACACAATGAAGCTATTGTTGCCCAGGCTCATGATTCAGTGAATGTAGAAAAAGCCTTTTGAAAGTTCTTTTCTAACCCACTTCACAGCCAGATGGAAATGCTGTGATTGAAATCTTCAGCCATGTTCAGACCACAACGGTAAAAAAAAGTTATTAATATCAAGTCCTGGCAGATCAGACGTAATAACACTGGACAACAGTGAGACAATTCCATAATCATGGGATTATACAAGCCTCTCACAAAAGGATCTGCCAAGGCTGCAGGAGGGTGTGTGATTCCTTTTTATGACTTGAAGTGATTTTATTGATCTTCAAGAGGTGGTAGCCATTTTTTTTAATTCCACATATATAGGAGACATAGAAATGCCTGGGTCAACGTTCTTGGGACAGATGGATATATTTTATGCATATATTAACATAAATGCATGGAAGTGATGCAGGTGGAGCTGGATTCAGACATGTGATGAGCAGGTCCCAAGAATAAACTCTCAAGATATCATTTTACTTTTCAGATCTGGGAATTTCTTACATAAAGATAAAAATAATCAGTGTAGTGGAGGAAGAGCTTTACTCATGCCAGAAAAGCGAGTACATCCGATTTTAAAAGCAGCAGAACTACAACATGACACATTATACTGCATCATAAATAATAACCCAAAAAATGGCCTAAATGAAGCATAGTGTGAAAAGCATGTTATTTTTAAGGTGTTATTAGCGCTGCAGGTCACATGACCCCATGAGAGACGGATCCGCTTGCAAAGTTCTAATCTCTGGTTTCTAAAGAGGGCATCCCCCTCAGAGCGCTGACATTTATAAAACACTAATGACCCCAGAAATCATCCATTATTTCTCATATTTGATATTTGGGTCAAAAATTTTATTTGGGGGGAAATTACAGTTTTAGACCTCTAGAGGCTAAAAGTTACACTGTATCTCTTTAAGGTTCAGCCACAGAGTATGGGGACTCCTTTTCAATCACAATGATGCTCCATCAGATTGTCATATCAAAACATTTGATTCTTTTGAGTGAAGAATGACTGTTTGGAGATGAACTTTAGTTATCAACTCAGTGACTGCAAGATGTCCAGTTCCTACGGCTGCAAAACAAGCCAACATCACCAGTCTTCTACCACTCTGCAAGACAATTGCTATGAGTTGTTTGTACTTATGTGCTATGTGTTTAGTTTACTCCAAAAGTAGTGCAACATATTATGAACAAACATCTCCATTATGGTCTTGATGCATAAGGGCATTTTTTCTGAAGTCTTGTGAAGTTTACGGTGCTACTTTGCAAACCTAACTGTGCTGCAACATTACTTTTTAAAAGAAAAGAACTTTTCTGCTTGTTCAGTCTTGTCCTAAATATACCGTCATGACCTGTAACATTATCTCATCATGGCATGTATTCATAAGTGCGACAAATTTCTCAACTTTTATAAATATTCTTTTAGTTTCTTAGCAACCACAGCCTCCCGAAGGTTGGTCCTCACTATAATTGTCATGTTCGATATAGGCCCAGAAGCTCTTGTTAGGGTTGAAGTCGAGCGAAGAGGAGGGCCACGCCGTTATCCAGCCAAGAAGCGACGGAGCGCCGCTCTGCATAAACATCATCATCTTCGTATTTATTCATTTTCCGTACGCATACATGGCCTTTCTCACCCCACCAAAGTAAGATAAACTGGCATGTGTCACACAGGCAGGAAGACAATGGGCCTGCGCTCTGACCTTCAGTCTCTTCCTCCCTCCCAGAGGAGGAGAGAGGAAACCGGTGGCCTGACCCGTGCAGCCACACCTTCACCCTGCTTCCCATAAAGCATCTCCAAACATCCCTGACAGGGGCTGCAACTTTCTCTCTGATCTCCACTGTCTATTGTAAGATTTTTTTTTCATCTAAGTTCCAAGGGTCTCTCGTGGCCACCTATAGTGCTGGCGGACAGACCTTTGTGTGGTTCCCAGCCTCTTTTTCTTTTTTTCCCTCCCCAAACTCCAAACTGAATGAGAGACAATTGAGCTTTACTGAAGTGTGACTTAGAATAAACTGAATGAGCTGTAGTAACCTAACTGTGTTACTACAGAGCCACCGGCAGAATGGGGTTTGATGTAAGCAACGCTAGCATTGTATGTTATCCCCAAACCTAAATAAATTACTAAGCGTTATGTTATTTTCACAGATGTGTATCTCATCCATGCAACGTGGACTATAGTGCACCTGGTCCCAGATGCTGGGTTTTCAAACCTCTGCTTGTACACGACAAATGGTCCTTCTCCTCTTTGGTCTGGGGGTCACAACCTGCATGGATTTAAAAGTTTGTGAAGCCCAGCAAAGACACCAGTACTCATAAATCTCCCTTTTTCTATCTTAATGGATGCAAAAACAAGTATGTTAGCAGACAGTGATTTTTTCTTTTCTTTGAGAAAAGGTCAACTATTTAAGGGTATAAAGCACAGATGAAATCTTTAAAACTTTTTCTTTTTAAGTTAAATTGTTGGACTATTTGCTCACACAGTCTCAGACTGGAAAACTTAGACTCTATGTCAAACTCATTTCAGTTCAGGGACTACAAGCAGTGCAGTTTGATCTGAAGAGGGCCAGACCAGTAAAAACCAACCGCATTATAACCTTAAAATAGGGAAGACTGCCATCTTTTCACTTTTATTAGTGCAAAGAAGTACAATATAAAGATGTTTACAGTAAATGGAAAATATATGACGGCCAAGCTGAACGTTTCTTAGGAACTAAATGCTATTTGCCAATAATCTTTTGTCATTTTCACATGCATCACAATTTACAAATCCCCATTACATGCTGTATCTGCTAATTCACAAAATATTTAATCACGTCTGGACCTGAAAAATAAGTATTTTAGCTTTGGATTAGAGTAACTGATCGAGTTATCTACAAGAGATATAAAAAATAGCCCCATACTTTGGGGATGTTTTTTTAAATTCAAACATAACAAAAATGTAACCTTAAAATGAGACATTAAGGAATTGTACAGACTCTTATTGAATTCACCAAATTCATCCTGAGGGCCCTAATTAAATTATATAGAGAAGCGATTCATAGATGTTTGAAAGATCAGTCTGGGCTTTCGCTAGCTTGTTTACATAAAAGCGTAAATCTGACCACCATTTTACTGAAACTTTATCTTAAACTTTTGGTCATTATTCTAAAACCGTTAAACTTACATCATAATGTGGCTCATTATTAAACCTCAACAGCTCTGGGAATGAAAATGAAGAGATTCTTAGAGGCGACGGCTCCTTTCAGCCGTGCCAGCAGCACCGTGCAGGACCTCTCCGACCCAACCGCCCACCATGTGAGATGAATAAATCTGCCTGCTGGGAAGCATCTGCACCAGGGAAGTTAGCGCGGATGTGACTTACATTGGAGCAGATGTCTTTTCTGTCTGAAATAACACCACATCTATCCAGGAGTGAACTTAACACCTTCCTTTTAACCACCAGGAGGATAACCACAACAAAAGCCCTGCTTCAGATGTGTTTTTTTTCTTTTAAAGCAGACAATGGCTGCAAATATATTTGCCTTTGTGTTTGATGTGGGCTTACTTCTGCGCTTTAATGGCGATGCGCTTTAACAGCGTCAGGTGCACAAAAAAGCAACAAGGCCACAGACAAAGGGGATGAGACTAAGGGGAAACTCACATCTCTCATTTATGGATTCTAATATTCGCACATTTGTCCCACCGACCGTGACCTTTAATCCTGATTGGCACGCTGAGAGTGGAGGGAAAAACACAGCACCCAAACATTTGTTTATCATTCAAACTGTGCTAGGAGCTATCAACCTGAATAAATAAATCCCCTACTTATCTCGCAACGCAAACCTGGATAAGCGCTCCCACAGGGTTCTGGATGGAGGAAGCTGTCAGCGCCTCTATTTTGGTTTGCCTTTGCCTCATACAGAGACCGAATCCTGTTTTTCTTCTCCGATCCATCCTCCTGGTTTCTGCTCCCCGGAGAGTCATTTCCCTCCATGTGCATGAGACATATGTGTCCCGCCTCACCATCCATACGTGATCCTCTTTTCCTGCTTGTCCTCCGCTCTGCTTCTATATCTTTCAGCAACACTGCAGGATTTTATAAGTTAGGGAGAAAGAATAAAGGGATTTTCCAGTCTTTAGACCTGTCAATCAGATGTATTTGCCATTACTCAACTCAGCATTGACCTTCCAAAATCACACCTTGTTTTGACACTTGTGGCTGCTTGAGCATGAATGTGCTCCAGTGTCAATATAAAGTGGAACTTTAAAGCTTTTTTATCATCAGTAAACCCCATAAAAGTGCGGTTGGATGGCTTAAATATGATGCAAATGAGTTCATGCATCAGACCCCTCATCTCTGCAGACTTCTATCATGTCACCATCATTTGTATTCCGCACAAGCCACGGCCAATTTGTCGAGAATAATCGGCCGTTGCTTTGATGATGTGTGCCTCCATGAAGTTTCTGTTCAGGTTTTATTTCCATTCATTGAAAGAACAAAGGAAGTCAATAAAAAGCTGGGAGAAGGGAGGCTGTGTTGCAGAACAACATTGCCACCTGCAGCCAAAGGAAGCATCAAACACACATCAGGGCCTTTAAAGAATAAAAGAAGGGTATATAATCTTCTTTTTCTATGTTTTTCTTTTTTAACAAGTTCAATCATTTCATAGCATATGCAATGTTTTACATCTATATATTTTCTCAGTGTTCTCTCTGTTCTAAATAATCATTCACATGCTGTTTTTGTTCGTTTCTGCTAAATAACAAATGCAAATGACTGTGATTTTTCTAAATTGTCAGTTACATTAGGTTATATTATAATCTGTTTTTTTGCATTACATAATCACCTAAAAACAAGATTAAATAAAGAGAAAAACAACTGGACTTTTCCCGATCTGGTTTGTTAACATGAGAGCCCCTCTTTGGTTTCACCTTAACAACCAGTTGAGTTTCTTCCTGGATCTTATTGGAGGAGAGCAGGATTGCCTTCAAAAGTCGCCCCCCCCACCCCCATCCTGATAAACATTGCTCTACAGGTTCTGGGTTGAGGTCGGGAGATGATCATGACTTTTCCTCCCTTTATACGCCTAGCAGCCAAAGAGTTAATGGTATTTCTGCAGCATGGGATGGAGCATTGTCTTTACTGCATGAGACATGGAAGGAAATGCTCCGTTAAAAACTCTTTGTAAATGGATTAGTTTATTTTGACACCCTCAGCCCAAAATACTCCATCACCACCCTTCTGACCTTGCATGTTTGTTGCCATCCACCAACCATCAAGAGCTTCACCCATCTGGACCATCTGACCATCTTCGTGCATTTCTGAACCCACTGCAAACATTTTTCTCTGAGAGCATTGGTGAAAGGTGGCTGAAATACAGCTTTATGCACAACTGCATCCTCTAGAGCAGGGATGTCAAACATACAGCCCAGGGGCCAAAACCGGCCCACCAAAGGGTCCATTCTGGCCCACGGGATGAATTTGGTCCAAGTTACTCAAATCAAAATGTAAAATACTGGATATTTTTAGTTCCAGATACCTGTAATTAAACGATTTTGATTGTTTTAGATCCACTGTGATCTGCAAGTTTTAATACTTGTGTGATTAAGCAAATATTTAGAATGAAGTAAATATTTAAATCAATAATAGAAAAGGAAATTTTGTACATCCTATAAAATAGGTAAATTAAGTGAATTGTGTAAAAATGAGAAAATTGAATTCATTGTGTGCTAATATATATATAAAGATGAATAAATGTTTTATCAATATATACAAAATATATTACACAATAAAATATTTAAATGATTGAAAATGTAAATGTATGGCTTAAAATTGCATTTTTTAAAAGCTTGCTCATATTATTTTCTATACGTTTAGACCATTAAACAAGGTGATTTGTACTTCCTTACACTAAAATCAAAGGTGAAACTGTGAACATTTCATTATTTTGAGATGATTGATTATGTTGTTAAGTTACCGGTCTGGCCCACTTCAGATCAGATTGTGCCGTATGTGGTCCTCTGAACCACATGAGTTTGACACCCCTGCTCTAGAGTATCGTGCAGGTTCTTGGGATCTCAGGGACGCAGCAGCTTCAAGTATGAGAACCAAGACCAGCTAAATCTTCCAGTGACAAACTAAAACTCAAATGTCTCATTCAGTTCAATTTTATTTTTAAAGCGCTTTTCATGCAGAGGCAACACAAAGTGTTTTACATAGTAAAAAAAAAGTATGAAAACCTTTAAACTATATAACAATATAACAGAAATTTAAAACATACACCTTATTATGTCTATCACACATAATCATGAATATTTAGTCACACACATGCACGTACATACTAACACACAGCGCACAGGTCCATTCTCCCCACCCTTCTACCCTGTCCTCTACCTAAACAAGCAAGAGCTCCCATCCCTGGTGACTGGCTCCTAACTGGATATAAAAATAAATAAGGGAATAAAAGATTAATAAGTAAGAGTTAATAAAAAGTAAAAATAGAAATAAAAATGTTCGGCCTGATCCTTAATGAAGTGACATCCGGCATGAAGAATCACGTGTAAATCAGCATATAATCTGTACAGCCTTTAGTTTTTTGTCCATACTGTATGTTATAGATTGAATTCTATTTCCTCTTCCAGGCTGGAATGATTACAGATTGTAGCCGGCTGGCCGTGTCGCCCCTTCCTATAAAAGGTTTGTCCTCTCTCGAGCGCATTTGTTTTCGTAACTGGGCCTGGCGTTTTTTTAAAGTTGGTTCGGTTTGTTTCAGCATTAATGCTCTCTTTTGTTGTTTCTTTTGGTAAATAAAATATATCTTTTATATTCCTTCCACTGCATTCTCCCTTATTATGATCCATGTGCCAACCATAACAGGATGAAAAGATGTAAATATATACCCTCAGTGACCTGAGGGTGAACAAAATGCACATTATGGGTTCTTATGAGCCTTCTCGCGTTGCTGGTAATAGTTTTGATTTCAGCACTTATGCTTCACTCTGAATCTGCTCAAACTAATTCTGTTACAGCAATTGGATTCATTTTAACAATCCACTACAGTTAACATTGTTTTTAACACTTTGCATGGTCCATTAGTTTTTTTCAGAGGAATCAGATTTAAATAAATAAAATGTATCCCGCAGCTATAACCTCATTCTAATCAAGTTATCATTAACACTCATATAAAATAAGTCAGAAGTTCTTTGGACAGCAAAAGTTGAATCAACATAGTCAAGATTCATATATATAGATGTGATGATGATGACTTTCTACTTAAAGACATCAGAGTCAGAGGAATCTGAACTGAATCAGAGGAATTCCATTGCATGCAACTTTTTACTTCTGGTTCGGCTGCTTAAAAATATTTTTAATGTAGTTGCAGGAAAATCTCTTTATCAGTATAATTTGGTCGATCAATAATTTCAATAGAGCAAAAGAACTGAGGGATTAGAAATAAACGATAATCCTGCCCATTTTCCAGTCATTACAGCTATGTCATTAAGAGCTTCTCTTCTGTATTTTGTTTTACTGGTATAACTAATATCACTTAAGTTATTTAGCAATAATAATAGATAATAATAGCAATAGAATAGAATAGACTAGACTAGACTAGAATAGAATAGAATAGAATAGAATAGAATAGAATAGAATACAAAACAATAAAATACAATGCAATACAATACAATACAATACAATAAAATACAATACAATACAACACAATGAATGTATGGTGGGATATAGCGGATATTAGAGCAATCTCCAGCAGCAGCCACATACCAAATGTGCATATGTCTATACAAACAAACAGCCACATATAAAAGAATATACTGAAGTCATTGTGCAATAATAAGAGTAAACATGCAAGCTAAAAAGTCCTAGTGTTACTGAGAGTGCAAAAAAGTGCAAAAAAAGCTGTCTGTGTTTAAAATGAACACGGATATTAAATGGATATGATTTCATGCTTCTGTACTTACAACATTACCCAGATTTTTTGAGTTAATTCTCAGGTCTACAAACTCACATCTTTCCAGTTTGCTCAGGTTTCCAAAACTTTGTTTCTCTTTTTTTCCTGCATTAGATATTCAGGATGAATACAAAATTTGAATTTAAAGCCAGAGATGGTGCATTATGAGTTCAGGAGTTTGATCGTATAAGATGAATGATTTAATTCGTTTTTGTAAACAGAATGTGTACCTTATAACCAGGATGTGATTTTCCACCTGTTCCTCAATTAAACCAGAGAAATCTGGTAAAACTATCTTCTTTTTGACATTTCCACTGGATCCCGTACATCCTGATCCTTTGATGGTATTCAGCTGTTGGAAATGATTTTCCTTTTTGAGTCTCTAATCCTGTTGTCTGTCCAGAGCTTTATGCATCCTATTAGATAGATTATTTTACAAATATTTAAAAAATGCACATTTTGCATCTGTAGTATAAGCAAACTCTCAGTGTTTTTAGCTCTTGCTCAAAATATCTTTGCATCACTGCCAGACACAGTACGGCCACTAGATGGAGCAGTCAAGCCACCATTGGCGTTAAACAAGGTTGACACTCCTGATAGACATTTCTGAAGAATGATTAAGCCAAAGCTTTTTAAATATCTCCTTGTTTGTCTGTATATGAACATTGTATAATTGTATTGGCAGATAACCAACTTAACCTTTACTTCTTAATCAAATATTTGGAAACAGGAACTATATTTTTGGCTCCTGGTATATTTAGTTCTGAGCGTGGGCAGGATATGAAGAGCTGATACTTTTGTTACCAGGATTAAAGTTACACAGAGCTCTGCCTGCAGCCTAGAGGTCAGGGCAAGGGTGTGCTGGCAAGGTATTTAACTGATTTTGCCCCCCGGCACACGACTTGTGCACACTGTACCTCCACCCACTCTCATCCATAAATACATTTCCGCAGCATATCAAACAGCAAATAAATCACCATGGTTACAGTAATGTAATAATTGCAGTACTTGAAGGAGGCTTTGACTGATGCTGTTTGCAGGGCCACTTAGAATTCAGTGATTACAGAGGAAGTAATGTAATACCCAGCTCATTTAGAAGCATAAATTACATCTTGATGCTTGTTTGGTACGCTGACCAGGATGCAAACGTGGAAAACACACAACACTTGCATATATTCTCATTCTGAGGACTTAATTTGTCTGAAAAGTAGAATGAAATCCAAATAATTCCCCATTATTTAATGTTCAATACATAATAAATTACTAAATTAAAGTGATACATTTTAAACTTGTGTTTATTTTGTATTGAAGATGCTTTAAATGTATGTGAAATACCTAATCATGCTCTTATTTGCATCAGTTTTGGTTAAGAATTCAGCTTTAATTGTGTATAAAATGGAAAAATGCTTTTGGATTACTTCAACACACTTGAAATGTTACACACTATGTTTAAAACAATTTTAAGTTGTCTTTCCAGATATTTTCCATGTGTAGCCTTTAGGGGTGGCAAACTCAAATTAACCTGGCAAAAACTGAGTTTCTCTTGTATAAGTTATCTTTACATTTTTAATTAAAGGTCATACAGTATGGAAAACCTTGCTTTTGTAACAAAAGTGAAGCCCTTATGCAGAATAATTCATTTTTACAGTAATTCATAATGAATTAAAACTGTATTTAATGCCAATGATGACTAAAAAGATCACCAGTAATATATATAAATATATATAATCGACCAATCACATGCCAGCAACTCAGTACGAAGTCATGAGGACATGACCAAGATGAGTTGTTGAATCCAAGCGTCAGAATGAGGAAGAAAGGAGATTAAGGGAATTTAAATGTGGCATGTTTATTGGTGCCAGATGAGATGAGATCTACTGGGATTTTCACACAACCATCTCCAGGGTTTACAGAGAATGTGCTGAAAGACAGAAAATACCCAGTGAGCAGCAGTTGTGTGGAGCAAAATGCCATAGGTCAGAGGAGAATGGGCGGACTGGTTGGAGATGACAGAAAGGCAGCATGAACTCAAATAACAACAGATTCTAACCAGTGTATGCAGAATAGCATCTCAGAACACACAACATGTCCAACCTTGATGCAGGTAGGCTAAAGCAGCAGAGGACAACACCGGTTGTCCCTCCTGTCAGCTCAGAACATTAAACTGAGGCTATAACTCGCACAGACTCACCAGAACGGGACAAAAGCCTCCTGAGACATATTGTCCTCACATATTTGGTGTTCTGCGACATATTGTCAAATTCTGAGTAACTGGAACCTGTGAAACACCTAAACTGCAATTTGGTGGTGTCAGAGGAGATTTTCTTTTCAAATTAAGATTATATGTAATATGTATAATCATAAAAATAAGGACCAAAAACATATTCATTTCTATTCATTGACCCAAAAAGCAACAAGAAATCTCTAATGTACTGTAAGTCAAGGTAAAGCTGGGGTCTCAGGAGGATAGAAGAAGAAGGGGTGGTGAATCTCCATTTTAGCTCCTCATTCAGAGGGTAGGGTCTGAATTTAGTGGAAACAACATAAAACTGGATCCTGCCTTGTATAAACGTATCAGACTTGTGGTGATTTAATGTTGTGGGGGATTTTTTTATTGCCTCTCTTATGGCACCTCAGCACCAACTGAGCATCATTTGACCACCACATCCTCCCTGATTATTGTTGCTGACCATGCCCTTCCCTTTTATGAGCACACTGTACCGTCATCTGATGGCTACTTCCAGCAGGATGATGCCCCGTGACACAAAACTGGTTTCTTGAACATAACAATGATACAAATACTGTAAATGGTAAATGGTCTGTTCTTGTATAGCACTTTTATAGTCATGTGACCACTCAAAGCGCTTCAATACTACAGTACATGTCTCATTCACCCACTCACACGGCTTTCTGATAGGATTGGGAATCACTTGTTTGATCAAGATATGATATTATATCGATACAGTGATTTGATATTTGCCAATATCTCGAATTCAGTGACGAAATGATGTCCATTCGATTTGGTCTAGGATCTAATGATCGATATGAAACAATAAAAAGCAATATCATGAATAATAGTTATGAATAATCACAACTATTTCCATTCATCACAAAAAGCAACTAGATCATCATTTAAAGGAGCTATACCTGATATCATTTTAATCTTTCTAAGAAAAATGGTTTCTACATGGTATATTATGTGGTAAAAGGGGGCAAGTCCATAAAAATGAATGACTCATTGATTGCGCATATGTACGAGTCAAGGCCATTTTAATTAGCGAAAGCGGCTAATTTTTTGTGTCTCTGCCAATGGGGTTAACTTCCATAACATCCAGATTCCGATCCGCCAGTAAAAGCGTTCCCCTAAGGAATCCGGAAGTTATGGAAGGTAACCTCATTGGCGGAGAAGGAGAGCGTCACATCAAAGCTAAAAATTAGCTGCTTTTGCTAACTAAAATGTCCTGGACTCGAACATATGTGCAATCAATGAGTCATTCATTTTTATGGACTTAAAAGGGTAAGTCCGACTTCCCCCTTTTACCACACAGTGTACCGTGAAGAAACCATTTTTCTTAAAAAGATTAGAATAATATCAGGTAAAGCTCCTTTAACCCTTCTTTATTCCTGAGCTCTGACATTAATGATGAGTTTAAAATAAAATATTTTCAAAATAAAAGTCTGTTTGATGACTGGGACTCTATCCATTTTTGGCCGATGTTAGGATTATGGATGGATATAATTGACTCATTGTACATATGATTGATGTATCAATATAAATCGATGTATTGTCCCACCCTTACTTTCTAACTATTCACACCCCCGATCAGCACATCGGGAGGCAATGTATGGCCGTTCTGAAGACATAAGCCGTCCCAAACACTGAACTTGCAAGATGTATTTCTAATAATGTGATCAGTGAGTGTACAGAATTACAAATGATGGTAATAATGCCCTTGCATGATTGTTTTGAACTCAGCCCTGTCATGAAAGTGACCTGAAACGTGTTGAAAAATGCATGGGTCTGCTAAATAACGGTATTTTCTACTCTTCTTTGGGGCATAGAGGTGGCCTAGTAACCTGCTGCAGCGGTGTTGCAGCAGAAGCATCAATATTTCAACCCAGTGGGTCGACTTCCCGTCTCCTGTGTAAGGGAACATGTAAACATTTTTTAATCCTCACTCTTACATCAGCCAGTCTTTAGAAATTAAAGCAGATTGCATAAATAATCAATTACAAGCAAAAAAAAAAAGTAAAACTCTCTCCCGCATTTTTCATTCAGAAAAATTCCAACATCATCACAGCTTGTAAGAGAGTAAATCACCTAATTACTTCCTCTGACTCTTCAGTGTTTATGAGGCTTTTGCAGATAGGAGAGACAGTGTGTGAGCATAATTAGCTGACTTCTCTCTGATCTTTAATGCATTATTGAATATTTCAAAGGAGCCTCAATCCTTTGGGCTAAGTGACTGCCAAGTAGGGATGACAGGGCCTGTTTGGCTATGATGAAGGGCGGTTTAGTCATTAAGAAGTCTGGGCTGACTTGATGGCCTTGTGTGAACCTGAAGCTCATGAATAATATAAATTCCTCCACTGTATTTGGAAGCACTTTGGATTGTGGTGGGAAAAAGCTGATGGCGCCTCATTGATTTTTGCCGGAGCGATTTCAGGGAACAGGTCAATTCGATTTTCGTAGTGAATCTCGCGGGGGGAGAGAAAAGAAAAAGACAGGTTATTGTAACCGCTCCTGATGGAGGAGAGTCGGTGTCTCGTTTTGTTTCCACGCTCCACGCACTGCAACCTTAATGAGACAATAGCTGGGTTGTCATGGTAATATGCCCTGTCTCCTGACATTTCCAAGATTTTTATGTCTCACGATTACTGCAAGTATGTTTTCTTCTCTGTAATGGCTTCACCTATTAGTGGATTTACTCTGCTGTGGGCTGACATCCTGTCATGGTCTGTGTTCTGTTCTGCTTAGAAATGGTCTGATGTGTTATATTTCACTCAGCTTTAGCTTCACTTCTTTTATTTTAAACTCCTTTCTACCCCTTTTCAATTCAGTAGCTGTGTTATCCTCCCTGTAAAATGTACTGCAACAGGTATTTAGCCGTGTTAAGTCAGAAAATAAAGCAAAAGATCTAAATGGTTTACAAGGAGAGCGTTAGTTTCTTTGTTTGGTACACCTGTTTAGAACACCTTTGGGATGTGGAGAAGGAATGCAGTATGGTGTGTAAACAAACTTGTAATTGATATTTTCATGATTTAGGCTCTCTAGTTTTACGTAGTGGTTTAGTCAAAACAGCAATTAGAAACACCAACAACAGCAGTGAAAATGAACATGTATACCTGGTCATGTGTTACTGAGCTGAGATAAAGTGGATTAAAACCCGCCCCCTCCACAGAGTCATTTGATAAATCGACAAATTAAAAAGTCCCATTGCACGCAGCCTTTATAGAAAAACCACACATGACAGGTGAGTCGGTGTGGTTTTGCACATGACAGTGTAGAACATTTTTATGACATGTGAAACCAAGGTGGTTTGTGTATTGTTACATTTTATATAATTTCAACTTATAAAAGCTTGACTGTAGAAAACAAATGGGTTTTATATGTTTATATGGGTTTCACACTATGGTTTCACATGAGAATTTATAGGGTTTCACATATTTTTTTATGGGTTTGAGTTGGAATTTACATAGGTTTCACATGTTACAAGAATTTTACATGCAAATTAACATGGGTTTCATGTTTTATATAGGGTTTGAGTTGAAATTATCATGGGTTTCACATGTGTGTATAAGGGTTTTTGCATGTGAATTAACCTGATTTTTACATGTGTGTATAAGGGATTTACATGTGAATTAACATAGGTTTCACATCTGTGTATAAGGGTTTAAAATATGAATTAACAAATTTCATATGTGTGTATAAAGGTTTTACATATGAATCAACTTGGGTTTCACATGTATGTATAAGGGTTTTACATGTGAATTAACATGGGTTTCACAGGTGTATAAAGATTTTACATGGGTTTCACATGTGTTTATAAGGGTTTTACATCTGAAATATCATGGTTTTCACATGTGTTTATCAGGATCTTGGGATTTAACATGGGTTTCACATATGTGTGTAAGGGTTTTACATGTGAATAAACATAGGTTTCAAATGTGTATAAGAGTTTTACATGACAATTAACATAGGTTTTACACATGTTTATAAGGATCATACATGGGATTTCACATGGGTTTCACATGTGTTTATAAGGATTTAACATGGGAATTAAAAGGTTTCACATGTGTTAATAAAGATTTAACATGTGATTTAACATGGGAATCACATGTGTTTATATAGGTATCACATGGGAATTGACGTGGGTTTCACAGGGTTTTCATGTGTTAAACCTCTAACCCTTTCAAACATAACATAACCTCCCATCCCTCTATTGTCTTACAGTAGGTTTCACATGTTTATATGAGTTTCACATGTGATTGAATGGGTTTCACTTCTTATTAGCAGGAAATTGCTCTGAGCCAGATACTGTATTTCCCCTGTGTGAAATTTGTGTTTCAATGTATTCCTTATACGTCTCACATGTGATTCACACATGCAAACCACATGTGGAGAAACAACATGCGATTGTTCTGTAAGGATGTTAGTGGGGGGTTTGACGAGTGGAAAAGGGGAACTATTGTGTTGTATTTTTCCACACTTATTTTGCATTTCACTGATTACCACACACCTGTGTTCTAGTCATAACTTACTTTTGTATTTACACTTTTTGGTTTGTTGTATTCTTTCCCAGATTGTCAGCATTAAGCTTTTCAGCTGTTTCATTTAGTGTTCTCCCATTGTGTTGATTTTTGTTTGTCCTTGCATTTTTTTATATTCCTTGCTACGTTGCTGTTCTGGTAGTGTGTTTGGTTGTTTTTGGACCTTGTCTCCTCCTTGTCTTGAGGTTTGTTTGAGCTGTGTCCTGCTTTTGGCTCCTTCACCCATCACACATTCTAAAATCAACACCAGAATTTTTAGAAAGTTGTGTTTAAATAATAATATTGTTGTTACCAATTCTGTTCCACAGAACCGTGATAAAGTCCCTGGATTTGGCCCGATATTTCAGAGATGTTGGAGACAAAAGTAAGTACTTTGGACTAAATGTACAGTAATAAAAGCAGTTAATTGTGTTTTTTCTATAAAAACGCTGTGACAATTCAATGTCTCACAGCCATCTCAGACAGAAGCCAAACAGGCTGCATTTAATATACAGAAAGCTGAACTAATCATCTATCCATTAACTGCACAGTTTATCCTGTATAGAGGGTCAACACCATGTCCCCTGCACTAATCAGAATCCCAGTTTCCATTCAACAACTCAATTTGTCTAAGCTCAGTGGAGCATTTTAGCCCCATTTGAACACCTACGGGAGATTTTGAGGGGATATCTTTTGGATTAACTGTGCCCATCCCTCCAAAAGACCTTTCCAAATTTGTAATCCCAATGCAAAAAGAACACTCAAGTGGCTTTGGCAGCACATGGTGGTCCAACTCTTAACAGTTTAGGTATGTTTAACCCTTTATCACATATCAGTGTGTATTCACTAGCATGATATATATCAACTGCAAAGTAATAAGCATGTTAGTCTGACTTATATTCACTATATATATATTGCACAGCATCTTCCTATATGCTGATATGAGTCCTGGAGGACTTTATGAAGCGATGTGAACAAACAGCTGCAGTGGAAGATTTATGATGATGCATACAGTAACTAGTCAATTCTTATATATGAGGAAAACTGTTCCTCTCAGCGTTTTAAACAGGCTTGCTGCTGCAGCATGAACACATTTGGGGATCTTTTTGCTTAATGATGCTGGGACCACCTTCAATCCGTCTATTACTCAGGCTTCCCGATTAGTAAAATGCCCATCAAAGTCATAGTTGGAGTAAAAGGCCCAGGTGATCCCTCTACAATCAATCAAATTGATTGAGCCACAATGAAAGGTTCTTACGCACACACACACACACACACACACATCCCCTTTTCTACTGAGCTTTGTGACAGCTGCCATAAGCTCTCTCCATTAAAGCTGTGCTGCATTAAGCATTTGGGTTAAAAGCTTTCATAATCAGGTGTGTTCGGATTTGGAGTGTAGAGATTTCCAAGATCAATATCGTCCTTGACGAGAGAGCTTTGGCCACTTTCTCCAGGTGTGTGTTTGTGTTGTGCTGTGCACTTGTGTTAAACCTCAGAGTGTGAGGTTCGGCCCTCCTGAGTGTGTCTGTGTGTCTTGCTTTCGCTCCGTCTGGGTGGCTGTTTACCGTTTTCTGTCTGCAGGGGCAAACAGCTCCCAACTGCGCTCTCTTTTTTCTCCGTTTGAGAGAAACTAACATTGGTGTCCTGCAGATACTGCGGTTGTTTTTCTGCCTGACGCCTCCTCAGTTGATCCCGAGGTCCACTCCACACACAGCTACTGCAACAAATGTAGAGTCAAAACCCGTTAATGAGCTCAGCGCACACATAAAGGTCCGCTTTGGTTTCTCTTTGCACAAAGGGGTGCGTTTGAAATACATTTCTATGCCGGGATGTGCAAGTATATGCACTACCCGGCGATAAGCCTTGTATTCAGTTACCTTCTTTTGCAAATGAGATGAGACTTTTTCTTTTAAATGAGCAGCGTTTGCTCTTACTGTATACCTCATTAATCCAAAAAGGAAAATGTCTCAAAAAATCCCCCTATTGGCAAATTACTTCCTCATTTTCAACCTCAATATAATCTAGAAAATGTCTTCTTTAATTGATATTCCTGCAGATTGAACTGTATTTTTACAAGAGTATTTATACATGTGTGTTGTGCATTTGTTTGCAAGTGAGTGGGTGTTCAGGGACTTTTAGAAAAGTATGCCAGCAGCAGCATTTTTACAAATGCCTCCTCTGCATGAGGATCAATATGTTAGGCCTTGGGGGGTTAAGCTTGACCTGTGTGAGCAGTTTTTCATAATCATTGGTGTCTCGAAAAGGCTGGTTTTCCTCCATCATGCATTGTTTTGTTTTCACTTCTCCTGATTTAAAATGAGAGATTAACAAGCTATGTTGACAGATATAAAAAACTAGTTGAGACGATATGCTTGGATGACTGCAAACAATATAAGCAGGAAGCCTTTATTTTTAGTCTGCCTTCGGGTCATGGTCAATTTCAAAATTGTTCAAATCATGTAGATTTGATATTGATCAAATGCCAAATAATATCCAACGGTTTTTCCAATTAAAGGCGAATAAATTGTGTCTAAGAGGAAAATACATAATGTAAGAAGCAGCTGTGAGAAAAAACACTAAGTCTTCACTGTATCTCTACAAGAAGGGTTTAATTATGGAACAGCAGTGGCAAAGACATAAAAACAAGTCAGACAATAGAAAGACTTAAACAAATGATAAAAGACATAATTAAAAGATACGAAACAATAAATAAGACTTTTTGTAAGTGACATATATTGTATATTATGATAAGGTATTATTATTATCATTGTATGTTATGGTTTTTAATGTGCTTAGAAGTAATATTCTGATTAAGTTGTTGAGAAAAGGGTTTTAGGCTATTTAACTTGATACAAATAAATGATTCCAAAGGTCTGCATCCAAGCAAACTGTGATGCCTTTATTCCCAGCAGCATTCCAGTGAAGCAGGCCTTGGCCCTGACAGAGCAGTCTGCCATGGCTATGTTCATTGTTCACGCGCTCAATAGGCAGCACATGGCGTGGGCAGCAGTCAGTAGGGCTAAATTTGTGCCTCTCTGCTCATTCCGGGGATATTTGTGACTTGCTCCTTGTTGACTTGTCACACTCCTTGCTGACAACGGGTCTCTGTGTGTCTCCAGTTGCTGAAGCCCAGCCACCTGTATTCAATTAGGCTGCAAAATGACAGGGATGTGCAGCCTTCTCTGCAAAAGTGGTGATGATCGGCGGATTTTGAGCCCATGACTAATTGAAAGCTTTTTCTGTTGATGCTGATTTCATCAGACTTTAAATTATGTCATTAAATGCAAGGTTTAAGAGATTAGAAATCTCTCTTGCAGCAGTACATCCTAATCTTTTCTTCTTTTTTTTTTACAAGATTTTTAATACTGACATTAAAAATAACATATCAGAGAACTAAAAGCAACTCTCTATATTAAGTGTCTCAATGGATGAATTACAATATGTTTCATCAGATGTCACTGGTTCATAAATCGCTGGCCACATCTTTCCCCTAGGGAGATTCACTGTTGTTTCCTAGGTAACAGCTACACTCCCCCCCTCAAAAAAGAAAAGGAAAAAAAAACGCATCCACAGACCACAGACACATAAATACACCCCATCCGTACCCGTCTCTGGTCTCCGGACTGTACCACATTCATTATAGGTAGGAATTATCTTGTAATTGGTGTATAACTGGATTCTCAGGCTAAACCCAACAACTTATTCAAGTAAATTATTATTATATTTACCTTTCTTTTTATTTACAGCTTAACTGGTTTAAGTTGTTGGGGATTGGTGCATTATTAACCTCTGGACCGTAGTAATAACCCCCCCCCCACCAGAGAAGCGCAGTCAACTTTCCTTCGAACTGTCAAAATCGCTTGTTGCTTCCTACCCTAGCCTTAAAAGTAGTTAGCGAGCTAGCGTGTAGCGTCTAATAGCGCTTTGGCAAAAACCTATTAAGCGTGCGAAAAAAGTTTGCCGCTGAGGAGAAACAGTGGTAAGCGTTAGTTGGACACCGTTTCCGCCGCCCTGCACTGACCTGCGAGTCCCTTTTCCAAACAAGACAGCGCTCCGGAGACGCGTCGGTGGCGGCTGAAGTGCAGCTGGATGTGACAGGTTCGTCATCAGGTAGGCTGCAGGTAGTTAGCTTAGCGGGCTGCATTAGCATCCTTTCGCTGCTTGTTCACGCTCGTAACAGCGTTATTAAAACGTAATAACCTCAGTGACAGCAAGGGTGGTTAAAACGCTCTCAAAAATGCTTCTTTAGTATCTTTTAACGTAATTTGGGATTGGCCGGTTTGCTACGCTAGCTCCCAGTCTGTATCCAGACAGCTAATGAAAAGAAGTGAGAGCTGTTGGATTGAAACCAAACACAGTTGGATGCGGTGGCCTTGCTGTTTTATCTATGTAGCTCTCCAGCTTTTTCACTTGTGGTATCCAGGACATGCAACATGCAGCTGGGTGACTGATGACCTGATAAAACGAGGACAGGTTTGATAAGGGATTTCACATATCATTTAAACAGGTTGCTGCTTTTTAATGAGCAACTGAATGTTTTAAACGTGCAATACATTATTATAAGAGGCAATAAAGTAGCTTTACTAAAACTCACAAGGAGGCGCATTTTAATACAACATACATACAACTATATGCATCTGGGAAAGGTTAGTAAGTTTTTATCTGGCTTGCTGCCTTGGTCATGTGCAATAAATGGGCCTAAAATGTGAAGCAACAGCTCAGGAATGAATTAAATCCATTGAAACAATGACCTTGAATTATTTTTAAGCATCTATGAACATAACATATACCAAATAAAGTGGATTTAGGCATGAGATATTTTATTATTTTATTTTATGAAGGATAATACCCTCTGATTGTTTGACCAGAATTGTAGGATTTAGTCAGATATGGTCAAGTTAACATGAGATCTAACTGCAACAAATACTTGAGGCAGTATTTACCTGTGCCTCCACTGGAGGAATTATTTATGCTCAATTATCTTGTTGACTTATGGATGACAGGCCAGAATTGGCTTCAAGCTGATGGAAGCACAAGTCTTTTGGTGCTTGATATTTGATTACAACTAATAATAGAAAAAAGACAGCTGCCGTTTCATTGATCTGTCTTCAGTGCCCTATTTCTGAGCCCTCTTTTTTTTTTCTCCTTTTTTCCCTCCCCTGTCATGTGGAACTATCCAGCACTCAGACATTCATGCTATGTAGGTTTTTCAGGCAATTTTAGTGTTAATTTCCTTTAATTGGCTGTTGTCTCAGAATCTGCCTTTTGTGTTTGAAAATGAAGCCGCTTTGGGCCACAGAAACCTAAAACTGAGGCAGGGAAGTCGCTTGGGGTCAAACAGGACAGGGATAATAAGAGGGGAGGGATACCATGTGGGTAGGAAGTAGCTCGGCTTGTTTGTCTGCCAAGCTTTTGTTTGTTTTCCTGTCGGATAAATCTATTTAGAAGGTGGGCTATATAAGTTCTGCCAGTGTAAATTAGCAGCAACTGTACAGTTTTATACTGTTATACTGTAACATGGTCATTTAGAATTTAATTGCAATCCAATGAGAGATTGATCAGCAATTTTTTTGTGCATGCCATTAAATCTTTGACTTTTATTCACACTATTTCTTATAGTTTTATCTTTTCTTCTTATCTTATCTTTTAAAAACAGTGCGCACGATACAATAAAGCTGTGAGACTACTTTCACTGCCGCTGTCAGGTGACACCTTTGCCTATGACAAAGGCTGATATTCCCCGCCTCCCTCTTCATGCCTCACGCATTCGCAGGGTGCTTGTTATTTCCCTACAAGTGCCCTGATGCTTAAAATGACGTCACCGTTACTTGCCAAGGTGGACTCTTTTCCATGCCGGAGAGATTACTTGATGCTCTGCAAGTGCATTGTTTGACCACATATAGCCATTTAGGCATAATTGGCTGGTAAATAAGTTTGTTTATCATCAAACTGCAAAGCGTGTTTATTCTCATTGATGTCAACGAAACACCCAGGCTGCCGCGTCATTCACATCCTTTGTATGAGGCAGAGAGAGAGAGACAGACGGTACAGCTGTTCTATTGAATCTGGATCGAAAAGTCATGAAGCTGGATCTCTGACTCATCAGTTCTGTGACGCTCCGGTTTCACGGCTCATATGATGCCAACCGGCATGTCATCAGCCGGACGGAGGGGGAGAGAACGAACGAGGTAAAGGGGGAGGACTGACCAAGACCTCCCAACCCACAGCTTTTTTTTTCCATTTCTTTTTTTTCACCCCATCAAATTCTGATGCAGTAGCGGTAAAAGAAATGTCCACTACTGTGTAATTTTCCAGTGTAAAGAGCTGGCGGAAACATAGAAATACACAGAAGTGAGGGATGTAGGGGAGGACAAGAGAAAGGTGCTTAAGAGAGGTGAAGGAGAGGAGTGTCTGGCTGGTGGGCGGATGAGTTTAGAGGACGGATGCTGAGAGGGGGAGGATGTGTGGTGCTCCTGTTTCCTGGGGGGGGGGGTGGTGTTAAATGATGATAGAACATAGACAAGGACAGTGCTGATCTTCACTATGCAGCTGCTGCAACATTTTCATTACCGCTCCACGCTTTTTTCTAAACATATCCCCTCTTGATTAGCATTTAGATATATTCGTGTTCACCAGAAGCAGAATGCATTAAGATTACTAATAAGATAGCAAAGCTGAGCGGGGCAGGAAATTGGGGAAATACCTTTAAAGATCAGTATTCAGGGGCTGTTACTGTAAGCGCAGTATTTGCCCCATCAGTCGTCTGCTGGCTTCCAATGGAGAGGCACGGAAAGCCGGGATTCAAAGTAGCTGCCGTTTCATTGGCCGGAGTTGTTAAGAGGCAGGTCTTTGCCACAGGCTGGTGGGCAGGAAGGGGTTGGCTTTAGGGGTGTGTGCATGACTGGAAGTGTTTCAGCCAAATAGTTTGAGTAGACACTCTTCTGCTTCCTGCCTGCCCGCCTGCCTCGCTCGCTCGCTTGCTCTGTGGCTGAGAGGGAGACATTGAGAGAAAATCCCCCTGTCTAGCCGAGGACCTCTGGCTGCAGCACTCGGCAGCTCGCGAGGAATGACAACAGTTCACACGGTCATTAACTCCACTCGCTGAGGCTGGAGGGAGAGCCGCACTGTAGCTCAGTGGCACTGAAGCACCGGTTGCCTCCCGTGTTTTGGGGACGACATAGAGGCACGCAGCGTAGCCCCCGGACCCGGTGATACGAGGTGGGAAAAGAACTGTCGTTTTTGCAGTGTTTTTTTTTTTTTCCCTTTTTTATAGATTTTTTTTTCCAGGAGTTTTGCTGCAGTGTGCTGCATACCAGTCTGGGTGGGGAGGGACTTGAGGGAATGTTTTATCTGTATGAGAGAAAGAGTGTGAGGCAGAAAACAAGGGCAGGAAAATATGTACAGGGATGGATAAATGCACAGGAACTTTCCTCATTCCCATTTTCACTCTGAAATGGACTTTTCTCTTTTCACTGCTGTTGACTTTCTCCCGAGCTCCTTTTTTTTGCCACATGAGCTACATATTTTTCACTGTCTTGTGAAAAGCCTGTAGTGTCATGTGGTTTTTACAAAGTTTTTAGTGGTGCAGAAGGCTATCTACCAAGCAGAATCCGGATCTGATGTTTTGGCGCTGGCTTTGTATGGGAACACAAATAGCTCAAACTTCATACTTCTAATAAGGCTCACAGCGTAATTAACCTTTTGAGTCATGGGGTGTAGTTGACATGTCTCTGCCTAGATTTAGCTTGGCGCTGCACTATGGGCCCGGTGCGGTCAACCAGTGGACATGGTTGCCTGCATGGAAAAGGCCAGAGCGGTGTCATACGTCTGGCTTTGGATCAAGGGGAAGTGGGTGTTTTCTAAAATGGAACATCAGTCCAGCCCTTCCTGTTGGGAACAAAACGGTCTGAATCACGGACGAGCACGCGGCCCGCTCTCAGGACTTCGTTAGCCAGAAATCCTCTAACTTTTAAATGACTTCTGGGTAAATTGTACAATGAGAGGTTTTTAAAAAGTTGTAACGCTTTAATTGATTTAACAGATGGTCTGATAGGAAGTTTGATTGCTCTGTTTGGGTGTTTGCTGAATCTTGCAGCTTCTTTTTTCTCAAATTATTTGAAAGTTTTTGTATTTCAGATCTTATTTATCTGAACAGTAATGCTCCACATCTTGCTTCAGTCCTTATTTCTAACCAAGAACTTAACAAGACCACACAGGGAGGAAAACAAATCCATTTTTTGACTTGATAGAAATCAGATATGCTGAAAATCTTGCTTGCAACACTCTAAAAAAAATTTAACCTCTTATTAGGAAAGGAAAGCCCGGTCTCATATCATCAGCTGGGCTATTCGGGTCACTGTGGTTTAGCTAAGGCTATTATGATATGGGGCACACCTACCTGCTGACTCTGTGAAATGCTTCTTGTGCTGCTTTCCAACAGTAGCTTAGTCCTGGTATAGCCTCTGATGAGCTCACTCACCCATCCTTATCGCTAATGGTACTTGATAATATTGAACATAAGGATCTGTAGCTTACGCCAAAGACAATTTCATAAGCATCACAGCTTCCATAGTATTAGATATGAATTAGGCTACTGGTTCTGATCCTCTCTGCAAGCCACAAAGGAAAATTTATCAAGTGATCAAGCTGCTGATGTCATTCAGACGGCTATATTGGCTGTATTTGATAAGGATTTCACGAAAAGGCTTGCTCATTTTCCATTACTCACTGGAAACGGAACATTTTCCTTTTTCCCCTCCACAATGAGGCCCTCTCTCCACAGCCTTGAAAAAACATTGACCACTTGTTCCTCTTGGCCATGCAAATGACTATACAACTGTGGTTTGGCAGCATGAAATGGTAATAAATGGAAATGCAGCCATTCGGGAACCGTGTCCCCGCGCTTGTGTGTCACAGTCGGCCGTACTTTTATCTTATTTTGTCGGAAATACCTGGCCAATGCCACGGTTAACGTTGCCACAATACGGCGGATTGAAACCAGGTAGCTTATCGTCTCTGCTAAGCAAATACAAGCAGCAAAGATAAACCGCGCTGCACAGCCAGAGTGCACAGATACCAGCCTAATGGGTTACATACGTGGTATTCAGAGGTCAAGCCAATGACTTTCACTCGAGACACCCCAGTCCCGCTGACTCTCATTCAATTAAGCAGACTGACCAAGATAATGCCTCTGCCAGCTGGCCTTTGTAAGCGTCAGTAATCCATAAAGTCTAGTACTGTGGTGCTTTTCTTCACGTCTCTATCCCACTTCGTCAGGTCGCCCTGTCTGTCCACTTTTGAACAAAACCGAGCGGGCAAAGTCCCTTTATGTAACATGCAGAATATGGCTTCTTAGGTGTTTTTTAAAAATGCGGTCTTGTCTTGTTGATACAGAGCAGATGACAACATCAGGATAGCCAGTTTTAAAATGGGAATAAATAATATTCAATCACCTACTTTACTAAGTGTTTTTAATTTAATTACAGAAACATTTAAAAACAGTAAGTAATAACTAATAAATCATTTCCTACACTGTCATGCTGCATCTTGATGCAGCAGAATCTAAAGTATTCTTATTCAATACGAAGCATAGTGTCCAATAATGTCAAATCAGCCTAAATTAAACCAGCACACGCCGCCTTTTACATCAGCCAGTTTCCCAACGTATTCATTTTTGCAAAGCAATTTTCTTCCACTGTGTGTTTTGAGTATCTCATACATCTTGGGAAGCAATGTTATTATATGGCAGAGGTAGTAGTTTTCTCCCCAGGATGATAGTTTGCTTTCCAGCGGGGGCTTTGCTGAGCTTCAAGAATGAACCGGGCTCAGTCGTACAGTAGATGATGAAGAGCCTTTACGCCGTGGCGTCTTCATTTCGCTACAAGCCATCCATCTCATAATACAGCAAAGCTTGTGAAATTTGCCTTTGCAGCAGATACGTTAGCTGTGTATACTGGCCAAACATACAGTAGCTGTAATCGTTATGGGAAAAGATATGCGGTCATGTTCCTACATGTTTTTTATCTTCCTACCACCCACATAGGGGCCCATTTCATCTCCAGGCCTCAGCATTTGTTTTGAATATCTTTGTGACAAACTTTGCCTGAATGTGTCTCATGTTGTTTATCTGACCCCAACCAACAGTTATCCAGGTTGCTGCTTTCGCCATATACCCGTTATATTTAAGAGCGTCTGATAGCTCCATCATTTCAGGCGAGCCGTTTCACAGAACTGGCGCCATCGTCCCTTCACACATTGACAAAGTAGGTTAGCTTGATCACAGACTTCTTATGGCTTCTAAAAATAAGAAGGGATTAATTGTTAAAGGTCAGATCTGACATGATTCTTACCTGACTGTCTCTTCTGCAGCGATTGGCTCCCTCCCAGGGGAGATGATGTGAAATTAAATCCTGCCTCAGAGAGCGGAGCCTGGGCGTCAGTACCATCAGGCGAGGAAGCTTCTGATCTCATTTCACATGATCAGCACTAAAGTGGGACAATATGATTAGCAAGACAATGGTTTGAATTTATAGGCTTTGAGTGGCACCAGGTTTGCGATGATCTCAAGGGGAAGCATCTCTCATCTGCTGCTTGTCTAAGGCAAATTGGCCTGGATGTGCGACCACAACAACCAGCAAATAAAATCAGAATTGCCCATTACTTTGTCACGGACAGCTTCAATTTTAAGGATAGAATTCACAGTTGTTCCACCAGAGGTAGAACCAGACTTAGATTTTCCCTTTTTAAGGCACAGAATGTCTCATTTAAACAAAAAAAAAGTGATGTTTTTGTCTCATCTGTCCTCAAAACATTTTTCCAGCAGTCTTTTGCCTGGACCACATGATCTTTGGTAAACTGCAGGAGGGCATTAGTGTTGTTTTTAGCAGTTTTTGCAGAAGTTTTCTGCTTGCAGCCTAAACCTTTCCATTCACAGATATCAGCCCTTTATTACTGCATATATTACCATGTCGTGAAGAAACCTGGTTAATCAGGTTCCTTTTAGATCTCATATTTTATGTAGAAATATTCAAATTCTAATGAGATCACAAACTTTAAGGGGCTTGTCTTAGGCCATGTGTTGTATCTACTCCCTTGCTTTTCTATTTTCCTTAGATACATGTATATAAAAGAGAACAGGAATAATCTTTTAACCAGGACTGCCGGTTTTTACAACCCTTCTTTTTTCCTCCCTCAGTCTGGTGTCCTCAGCCCCGTCTCCCGCCCTCAGTTACTAGCAAAGCATTTCCAGATGTGCCAAGAAAAGATCTCCCCGCGCAGTAGCTTAGTAATGGATTTCATACTTTCAAGCTAAAGGTAATTTCCTCAGATTGTTGCTTTAACAATTGTCTTCCATCTGTCCCTAGACAATAATCAGACATATGAACCAGTGGCTTTAAAGGACAAGTTACATGCAAACATTCTCCACATGTTTGTAAACTGACAGGCTGCTTTCAATGAGCCGGTACCTACATGGGATGGTGTGAGAACAGCGAATATTGCAGGACAGTGGGCAGCATCATAATCGCATCTGGCACTGGCATATGCATCTGTCTCAGTCCCTCTATGGCGGCTGGATGCCTGCCCAAAATAGTGCTGCGCTGCGCGCTTTTCTATTGGTTGCAGTGTTCCTGCGTGGCTCTACAGGGTAGACTGGACCCTGGAGCTTTTTTTTTTCTATCTCGCACTCATGTCCAGTGTCTCGCCACACTTTTGGGTTTTGCCGTTCATTGCTTTACATGCAACATGTTAGGAAGAAAGCCACTACCCATGCAAAGGCACACTGCGGTGATTCGGCCTTCTGGATAGCCTCACAATTACATTTTGACTGGATTATTAGCCATGTAGCCTTTAGCAGGAGCTCCCCTGTGGGGCTGTAACCATTTAAATTCAGATGGACATTCATAAACAAGCACTAAAAACCTCTTAACGCCTACTTTTATTAACTATTATGTAAAAACATAAGGAAATAAAAGTTAATTCTCTTACACATCTAACCTGGAATTCCTTGTCTTCTTTTCCTGTCCGTTTCAGATCACTGACAGAAAGTGCCTTCTGAGGAAACATCCCTACTTGAAGATCAGAGAGTGTTCCTAAAAAGCTCCAGATTTTTCCATCAGGAGTCGTGACAGGACACAGCCCAGCTGCAAGTTCCTCTGACTGCTGGTTTGTCCTTACCTGTGATCTGTGCGAAGCAACTCTGAGCTGAAAGGCGACGCTGCTGCACCTCTTGCCAAAATTTAGAGAGTACAAAGTGAAGACTTTATCCAGTAGAAAGCCCCAAAGTGTGTGTTGTCCTTAACTGTGCCATTGTACCTCAAAATAGGATACATTTTGCTCCCTAAACCTCCATCCCTGCAAAGACATCACCACTCATAAAGAGGACATTTTGAGGGCGTTGGTACAGCCAGTACAGGTTGTCCCCAGGCATGCCCCCTCTGCGTTGTCAAAGAGCTGTACCTGAGGCTTATTGACTGATGAACAAGCTGTTTGACTGACAAACTCCAAAACAGTTTGTGTGTTTCCATGCTCAGGTCACAGAGACTTTGCCAGCCCATTACCTCGACTCCTCTGTCTGCAAGGACAGACCTCATCCACTGACCTGAAGCCGACTATTTATAGCTACATGTTCCAGCAGTTTTAGCTGTTGTGGGTTTTTATTTTGTTTTATTTTTCATTTCATTTCCTGTAACGACTCTGAAACGCCTCAGAGGATCGCCTCCTCCTTGAAGCAAGCGAGCTCCCCCCTCTCATCCCCTAGCTCCGCAGCCATCGCTCTTGACATGGCTCTAAACATAGCCTCAATACGGGACACAAAATGGCTGACCCTGGAAGTGTGCCGGCAGTTTCAGAGAGGGACTTGTTCGCGCAGCGATGAAGAATGCAAATTCGCCCACCCACCCAAAAGCTGCCAGGTGGAGAACGGAAGGGTGATCGCATGTTTCGACTCGTTAAAGGTAAGTTCTACTGATTTTAACCCTCTTCCACAACCTCATAGAACCGACAAATGATGTAAAATGGACATAAGAACCTGAGTTATACCTCTCTGATGTAAAATGTTACAGTTTTATGATTCCCAATGGTCGCTGGGTGTAGGTTATCTGCTCAAATTAGCATGTGTGTCAGGTCTCTGTGCTGTGCTGCAGTTAGCAGACCAGCCTGACCTATGAAGCTAAAGGCCAGAGAGGGCCGTTGTCATGTTCACAGCCACCCCAGACGTGTGTGTGGAAGTTCATACGGTAAGTTCTTCTAATGTTCCATGCCTTGTCCATCGTCAGTACTTCCAGGCGAACATCTGATCGCCTTGAGTTGTTCCAGGGCTTCTATTCTTGGATGCATGTCAGGTGTCATGTATACTAGCAGCAAACATACAGTCTGAACTTGTTTTGCAACCGTTGTGTCTGACAGATTGAAAAAAAGGTGTACTGTTGGTCTTGCATGTTGCAAGATGTGAATCTTATTTTTGACATCTTGAACACCCCCCCTCCCGCTTATCAGATCTTATCTGTGGTTTATGAGTAGGAGACATGTCTTACATCATCTTAACAGACATTTTGAGTTACCTAATTCATAACAGGGTCAGTTGATACCAGCCCTTACATGCTGCATTTGTGTGCAACCTATTATTATTCAAACTCTTTCAGGAGTAAAAAAACAAACAAAAAAGATGTGACAATGATAAATAGCTAAAGAAATTAGAGCAGAACACCAAAATAGTGAAGAGTTGGTCTTTTTTAAACCATAAGCTGAAGCAGCATTTTACACACATACAGTAGGAGCACTTTATGAGGACATAATAACTATTGATGAGATTCTCTTGTTCTTAACCCTTTAAACTGTGCTTGATTGCTAACGGTCATGAGCATTATTGTCAACAATGTCACAGGAGCGGTTATGTGTAACTCTGTTGAGTAAATTGGGATCGATGGGTTACCCTTGAGGTGATCTAAGGATGTCGTCCAGGCATTTCCAGGTGTTCTTATCTGAGATTTTATTTGGTAAATCCACAATGAGTAATGAGTAGGGATGTAACGATTCACTCAAGCAACAATTCTATTCCATTCGATTTGATTTGATTATCGATTATTGATTTAAGTTCTTAAATCTGATTGTTTATGATTTTTTTCCAAAAAAATTAATTTTGGTTTCTGTGACCTTGTGTTGCCTGTTGTACTAACAAAACTTAACACTGAACAAATAATTATTATAGATATGGAAATGATCACAAATCTTTTTATGAACAAAAGAAGTTTTATTTGTTTTGAACACCATCTGCATTGATTGTATTGATGCATTGCATGCAAATTGATTTTTTCTTTTTTTCTACATCGATTGCCTTTTAAACCGGTTTGAAACGATTTTAAGTGATTATCCAAGTATAGTTACATCCCTAACAATGAGTGATTCATAACTTCATTATTTATCACTTTTTGTTATTAAAAAAAAGATTGTTTTCGTTTTAAGCCATTTAGATTTCTAACTTCCACCAATCAGATATCTTAAATTGACAGTAATGTCCAATTAGGAGGAGTCAAAGATCAACAAGTTACAAAAAAGTTATATGTGTATGTTTGATTTTACTTAAAAGGGTTCTACATACCAAAAATAGCATAAATGGCTTGGGGTTTTAAGGGTTAAGTCGTAATGTGGACAGTATTGAACTGCAAAGCATGCCTTACAGAAACTGTTGCAAGCTGCTCATGTTCAGTTATTTATTCAACACCGTAAATACAAACAGCTTTTTACGTAGCTACCAGCTGCCTTCTTGGCTAAGACTTCACCATAGTGAGGCCCACTCAAGTGATTGCTTGCAGTGAGCCTTGAGTGGCTTTCTTTCTCAGCTGCCAGAGTTCGTGAGCTGTTATGTCGGTATAGTTTAATGAGCAAACAGCTGACCCTAATCAGGACTGATTTGTTGTTGCAACAAGCAAGAGCGGACCTTACATGGAGCGTCTGCGAATGCCATGATGCCTTGATGGCTCTGAGAACCGAGCGCTAGACTTAATTCAAGAGTCATATTTCATTTTGACTTTTCATAGTTAAATTTCCTGTTCAGAAACTGACTTGAGGCGGTCCTCTGACAACTCATACATCATCTGTATCTTCATACACAAAATAAAGAAGAAACCTTTGCATGAAATGTTGCCTTAAAGGTATCTGTCAGAGGATTTGTTAGAGGAACTCTTAAGTTATTTATCCTTTAACCCACAAAGGATGGATCCTACCTTGAGGAATTCTCCCTCATTGTTACACAAATGCCTTTATATCATTACTTTCATAGTGACAGTCCTGATGATTGAATCAAATTGTCAATATCCACAATCCATCCTTTCAAGATACTCAACTAAAGCGGTCAGAGAGAGGCTTTTTCTGCTTTGACACTAATTTGGAGAATAGAAAAAAAGATCTGCACTATTTCTCTCTGCATCAAACTCCGGTTGCATGACTATACATGAAGCCAGTTTTAAGGAATACTATGAGATCTGACAGTATCTATACCTTTTATTCCTAATTCAAAGTGAAAGGTTATTTCTTTTTCTTCCATCTTTAATAACAAACCCATGAACTCTATTTTTTGATGACATACAGCTCCATTTAGCCTGAAAACACACACTGCAGATACAGTTTGCTCAAAGGAAACTTTGGGTTGGCCTTTGTGTTTCGTTGTCGTCCTATATATTTGGGGGGGATTTCAGATTTAAGGTCTGGCAGAAGAAAATTAAGCCGGTTTGATGAAACTGATCTGATTTAATTGCTTTGAGCATGATGTCAGTTGTTGTGTGCTGGCAGCCAACAAAGTCTCTCTTTCTACTACTCCATTTACCATGGAGTGACATAGAGGTTCCTTTTTTTGTATTACTTGCCAGAAAACATTAAAAACAGAAATATTTGTGACTTATGATAAACTTGACTGTCAGCTGTTTGTGATAATTTTAATTGATGTTTTAAAGGTTGCCTCGGGATGAGATCAAAACATTTCATGTTTAAAAAAAATAAACACTTAATTTCACTTTGTCTCTTGCTGAGTATCACCCTTCCTCCTCAAAGGAGTATACAGGATGCTCTGTACTTTTAACTCCAACTCACCCCATCACCAGCAAAGTCTTTCCTCGTGACAGCTAAGAGAATGAACGCTTTATTATGCATTAGGAAATGTGTTTCGCTCCACGGCAGGCTTATTTTCACCCCATTACACCCGTATCATCTTCCTGGGTCTTCTGATAGGGTTATCATGCTGAGGTTGCGCGCCGCCAGGTGTAACTTGGCCGATGATCATAGGGGCCCTTTTGATCAACTTTTGAAACGTAACACTGAAGGGGAAGAGGACTAGGAAGTGCGGCCCTGCTGTCAGACGGCAATTTGCAAGCAAGTCTGTGGAGATTTTGACTGTCTGAGTTGTTTTGTCAGGCTCTGCACTCGTCACAAATTGCCTCATATTGCTTTATTTCAAACTCAGCATAGCTAGAGTCGAATAATTATTTCACAGGGAGGTTCATTTTGAATGTATGTGGAGTATATAAGTTGCATAATCAACCCATAACAAGATATTATGCAAATTATTGATATTTTGTCACTTTGCATTTGTCTTTTTCAATGGAGCTTTCAAAAAGCATAATTACTTTTAAGTCACAGTGGAGTGGGACGTCTCAGAAAAGCTGCTTTTATTGCTAGTGGCAAGAAGATATAAATGGCTCGTGTATTTTTGCCGGGTATGTATTATATTTTAGAGCACGAATCAATTATTCCTGTTGTGTAGACATCCATTTTTACCCGTCAGTCCTGGAGGACAGCCCAGCCTAATCTAAGTCTAGCAGACAGTGAAGTCATGAGATCATAGGCTGAGACAGTTGGATCTCAAGGATAAGGCGAGGTGTTGTTGGCTCTGAAGCAGCCAAGTTTCAGTCTGGAACAGAGGAAGCTGGTTTTGCATTTTCCGTTACTGTGTTTTGCATGGACCAAATTATTTCGAGGAAATATCCTTGCTTCACTCCTACAAAAGCTCCAAGCATCCTGACAACCCTCAGCATATCAACTGTGATGTCCTGGAGGTTATTTGTGTCCCCTACTCTAAATGTTGGGGCTTTATAAATTGTCGCCTTTTGCTATATTTGCCATTTCTCTAAACAAAACAAGCCTCTTTTTCTTCAACTAATGCTTAATTCATATTTATCTGCCATGGCTTGGCCATACATTTGAGCCGTTTGAATTAGGAATATGACATGCAAATCAAATGCTGTCAGACAGATGTGCTGGCCGCCAGACACAAAACGGCATTCAAATGTCTCATAAAAATGTAAATTTTGTTAGCCAGCATTAGAAGACCTCAATACGTATTGGCTTTAGTTAATCAAACAAAAAGCCATAAGGTTATTTTTGGCAGCCATTTCCTTTTAGCTTGATGATACTTGTTGCAGTGTGACCATGGAAACCATGACAGAGTGGTAGCTGTGAGGTGGGGGCTGCAGGAAATGAGCGAGAATGCCTACCTTAATGGAGTAAATGCAATCACGCTGGTCATATGATGATGTCACACTGGCTGTGCTGCAAACATAAAGCCTTTTGTTGATGGTTATCTCTCTCCTTATCCAATTCATTCTTTTTACTGCCAGCTCGGAGTACGATGACAGGGTTATGCTTTGTCTCTTTAATGCACAAGATGTCCAAATCTTATTTTACATTGAGCATAAAACCCATTTTTGTGCTATAAAGCAAAAAAGCAGCTTGTTCTATGTATTATTAACCTCATACTAACTAAATTCACATATCTATTGTTTATTAACATTGAAATATAGTATTATTACAATATAATAATTACAGAAAAAATGTTTCATTAATTTTATGATAGCTAAACAAAGTTATTAAAAAGAAAAAAGACTGGAATAAAATTGAACGAAAATATTTATAAAATAAATAACAATTATGAGATTAAAAATAAACATAAGAAATAATATAAATATAAATTTCATATAATAATAATAACAAATTAATTAAAAAATTATCATATAAATTAGACCAACTATTAAATAAATAAAGACTTTTTGTAAAAGGCCAGAAGTTAATTCTAGAAAATTTGCAACAATACGTTTTTATGAAAAGTTTTGCTCTCAGATACTTTTATCAGACCTCTTCTTTCCAAAAACACAGAAGATCCCACACATGATAACCCCCCATCTGTTTAGATTTTCCACTCCTGCTTTTCTTCTACCGGTCAAATTTAACCAGGTGACTGCCACGCCTGACTGAGCTTCCATAGTCTGAGCTGTGGGGGGATAGTCTGCTGCACCTTAGCACGATCATGTTTCCTCCTGTTGTTGGTTGTCAGAAGAAAGTAGTGAAGCAGGAGAAACAATAGAAGGTACTTTCAGGTGTGTTTTCTCATTTGTATCACAAGCTTGGTGCAGTCCCCTTGGGGCGGAAGTGCCCTGGTTTCCCTAACATGGTAAGAGCATCTTAATCCGGACTCAGCTTCAAAAAGAGCATATTGTAAGTGCTTTTATGAGGTGTGGGGCGGCTGAATGGAGTAAATAAAGACTCTAGGGAGTGTGGAAACAAGGGAAGATGTTAAAAAGAGAGTGAAGCACTGAAGGGAAAGAAATAAATGTGATACAAGGAGTTTAATGTTTTTTTTTTGTCTTCAGGTGATGGACAAGCAGGGATGCAGATATTTTCATAGAAAATATTACGATTCAAAAGGAGCTAGAAACTAAGCTGGGAAATTTAATATTGATCTTTATCAATAAACTTTTTTTAAGTTAAGTTTAAAGATTAATCTGACATAACTGTAAGCGCTCTGGTTCTGAGCCGACTGCATCTGCATTTTTTCGGATCTTTGGGATGCTCCAGTGAACATGAACTTTACGCCGACGGCCTCGCCTCCCTCCTCCTCTCTTGTTTTAAAATATGGGCTTGGCTACATTCCTCAGCGTAATCCTCTCGAACTGGGCCACACCCTGGACAGAGCAAACATGTGGGGGGGTATGTATGCGATGCAGCGGTGGTAGCTGGTTTACCCACCCCTCCCCACACACACACACATAACACGTACACACACGCGCTCATTGGGGCTGCAGTGGATGTGGCATGCTTTGATGAGCCCCCCGGAGACCCCGACTGCTGCCGTTTCTTTAACAGTCCACATGCATGCACACTTTCCTGTGCACACCATGCCAAATTTCATTTGATCCCCATGATTTCACTCTGTAGAAGAGTTTCAAAGAGGTGGAAGCCATATCAGTCCTACATACAGGATGGACTGTGAATGTTTGATGCCGCAAGAATAATAAAAAAATTAATAAGTGTGTACTTTTGTGGAAATGAAAGCCTTTTAGCTCCTATTATTAGACAAACATGAAAAGATGATCTGTAATAGAGGCACTTGAGTCATGTAGAGAAGGTGTCTCACAGCTCAGATTTTCTCCTCTCAGACATTGCGTGCTGATAATATTACGTCTACTTCTGTTTATCTATGTTTAGTCTTCCTTGAAACTCCATTCTAGCCTATTTTTAGCAATTTCTCTCCTGTTTCGAAGCATTATTTTCATCCTTGACTCCCTCCCTGACTGGTTGGATTTAATTCTACTGCCGTTGATCAGAAAAGTGGACACATTAGCTGGTTCTCAGTTAAGAACCAGATGTGTGACACCAGTTTCTTTATCGTTGCACTGACTAGTTTCTGTTGCAGTGTTTTCTTCCGGTAGATGAAATTTGCTGAGCCATTTTACTGTTTTTTATGTAGGCAGCCCAACTAAAAATAAAGCAGAAGCCTGGCAAAAGTTGGTTGCATTCAATAGTGGTGATTGCAGTCTTAAAGCAAAAAGAGGAGACTATTAACCCCTTAATGAATACATTTATTTATAATTACATAGAAACAAAACAAAAACAGGAAAAACAAAGAAAAAGACTGGAGTAAAATAAAATGAAGTTACATATTGAATGATTTAATGACAATAAATAAATATACATAGATACATACAAAAAGATGGGTCAAGGGGCTAAACATTTTGTTAATGAGTTTATATGTTAAATTGTAGTTTGAAGTAATTGCATTTATTATATTGTATAATGAAGTTGTTTTATTTAAACTCCCATTTTTTTTCTATGAAGCATAAATGCATGGCGTTGCTGTTGTTCATTGTCAGATAGTAGGTGTTCTTCAACCTATGAGCCGCCTGCAGCACGATGGAGCAACCGAGCTCTAAAAATCTGCCCATCTGCTGTACCAGAGTCTCACCTGGTCTAAGTCCACCCACTACCTCTGAGTCATCCTCCGTTTCCATCGCTCTCTGCTGCCCACAGTGCTGATAAAGTACTCCACTCTACATGTTTTTCTTTCCTTTTTCTTTTTCTCTCCCTTTATAAAACCACAGCTCAAATCAGTGCTGCAGATTCAATGCCACCCCTCACATTTGAGGATTGTAAAGCCAGCTGGACTCAAACTCCCTTACCGCTGCAGTGGCCGCTGCTGTCGCGAGCTACTCTGCAGTAAAGCTGAAGGCAGATCTATGGCAAAGTCGGGCGGCAGGCTTGCTGTGCTTTGACCTTTAGCGTTGGTCTCATTAATTATTGATGCGTAGTTTGATCATCAGTCAGAGACAGACTCAGGTTGTCTGAGAGAAGCATTTATTTGCCTGCTTCCTTCGGTACAATCTCACATTACATTGTTTAAAAATGCATATAATGTTTGAAAAATCAGGGGCTGCAACCAGCCACTGATCCCAGCAGCTAGCTGCAGTATGTTTCATGCATTGCAGGCATCCAGGAGCATATGGTGTTTAACATGATACATTTTAGATATTCAAATAAATCTTTATCAGAGTCACGATGACTCCTTCACTCAGGTCTCTTTGATTTTCTAATTGTTAGAAAGTGGGCAAACTCACAAAGACAAAGCTAACCAGCTACACACTGACACACACATGGGGAGCTACAAACAGTTAAACAGACAGGCCCAGCTGTCTCCCAGGGGCCCGCCTTTATAATGAGACAGAGATCTTCTTAATTGGCTTCATCTAATGAGGCAACAGAAATGCAATCTTCAGGGGCCGTACAGTAGAATGGCTTCCTTGCACGTTCTTTGTCTGGATGGCTGTTGGTCTGTCAGACAGGCCTACCATGACATCCCAATCCCCTGTTAGGAAATGTCATTGGTGAGGTTGACAAAATGTAGGTGCCATTAATAAGTTCTCCCATTAACCAGTTAAAGGGGAAGTTCGGTATTTTTCAACCTGGACCTATTTTTAGCATGAAATATGATAATTTACTTACCCAGACAGTTTTGGTGCAACTTGAACTCCTTCAGAAGATATTTAGATCCTCTCACGATCAGCCTATATCCATATAATGGGAGCGTTCGGGACATCTAAATAAGGCATTATCTGCCACAAAACTCCTTCTTTTACCAATATGTTGTTAGCAAATGCTAGTCCAATCCCTCTGTGACCTGGAAGCAGCTCGTAGTTTCTTTGTTATTGTCATTCTGGGGTTCTTTCAAGCCTTTTGCACGTTCTTGCACCGGGGATGACGTCACTACCATGTGCCATGGCAAAAGGGCAAATTCACTCCGTACTGTAGGACCGTCAGCTACTTGCTAAGCTAATAGCAACATGGTCATGTTTGTGTTTTTCCAAATTGTAAAAATAGAATGTACCCGACTGGCCTACAGTGCAGGTCACGGGGGGCTTGGACTAGCATTTCCTAACAACAAATTGGTCAAATTAAGGAGTTTTGTGGCAGATAATATTATTTAGAGGCACCTGCCCCGAACGCTCCCATTATATGAATATACACTGATCGCCAGTGGATCTTAATATCTTTCGAAGGAGTTCAAGTTGCACCAAAACTGTCTGGTTGTGTAAATGATCGTATTCTATGCTAGAAAATAGGTCCAGGTTGAAAAATACCGAACTTCCCCTTTAAGACCCATTGAAGCAAACAAGTGTACCTTCAGATTGAGCCTCAAGTCTTAATGTGATCTTGTCTTTCCTGAAAGTGGTCTGCCCCATATCCTTGACAAAGCTTGACAAGTGGCACTGACTTACTAAGGAGTTAAAAGGAGACGCACTAACCTCTCTTTCATACAGCAGAGGTTAATTTCTGACATCTGGGAATGTGCTGACATCATATTTGGACACTATCTGATGCCGAAAAACACGTACAGCACCGGATACTGTTGCCCCGTCCGAGCTCGAGGTATTATTTGTGGAACAGCCCTTGCCTTTCACCCACCTCACAGGGTGGCCAAAATGTAAAGGTCAACTTTAGGCCATTACAACACGATCGGGAATGGGGAGGGGGGTGCGTGCAAAGTTCATGGACGAAAGTGAGATGGCCAATTTCGCACCCAGCAGATGCCTGAACTAGTGACCCACTGTGACAGGTGGGAGACACTAATTGGCAGTGTGCACCATCACAGAGTGCGCTGAACTCATGGCGGGTGAGGAAATGAAGGCACAAAGAAGGATGGCAACGGTGTGGGGTAGAGATTGGTGCCACAAATCTCTCCAGCATTCATATATTTTACAGTTGTTGCTTAATCCTATTCGGTGTGCAAGCCTCGATTGATTGTGCATTCTCGCTTTCTTCTTAGCTAAACACTTAAAACATAAAAAACAGCACAGCAATCATGTGGGTGAACAGCATGATCGATGTGTTTACCCGCATTTGACACTTTAAAGATAAAACCCCTCCTTGCAGCTCAAACTCCGAGTCCCTGCTCTCCCGTTTATGGATCTCAATTCTTTAACCAAAGGGCGCCTATTACTTTAACCGTGCATAAGCGCTCATTCAGCCCTCTGTTCTTCGATCACATGAGAACCGTTTTCATCATCTCCATGTGGGATTTGATGCCTCGGAGGCCTCATCATCACAACCAACAAACAACACTATGCTTTGCTGGATTTTATTCCCCTTTGGTGGGACACATTAAACTGAAATTACCCAACCATTTATGCAATTATGGTCGCCAGCATCCATTCATGCCTTGTTTAGTTTTTCCTGTATGGATGATTTGCTTCGAAAGAGCGATCTTTATTCATGTTTGCATGATTTACTCTTGTGGGTCTCTTCAGTTTACAACATTCTTAGGTTATTATTGGACAAAACGGACAAGACTGTTTTACAACATATGTTATAAAACTTGGTCCTCATCAAAATCACCAAATTTTAACCATTGAAATGCCAATACGATTACAAAAAGTGTGTTGTATGAAAAAATAAGTGAATTATTCTTCATAAATACTTGTTTGGGAGCTAGAGTCTTAAATGTTATACAAATTAGTAACAATGTTAATTTTTATTTGTAAATCCAACCCTTATCTCCCAAACAGGCATGACATAACAAATGAGTAATTTCAAATGTATTTTTCATTGAAAAAAGTGAAATATTGTGATTAAAATTGAATTTTAAGGGAAGTGGATTGTACGATTTGAGAAAACATTTTAAAAGAATATTAATCTGACATGTTTTTTTTAGCAGTTTTGGTAGAGAAAAAGAAAAATATCACACAAAAAAAAACCATAAGAGATAACTTATCTCTTCACAGGAGTCCCAACTGCAACTCCCTGGTAGTAACTAGACTCTCCACAGCCTCTGCAGTGTGAATACAGTAACCTTTTTTTTGTCAGCAACCAAAGCTTTAATCTGAAAACTGGAGAGTAAGCAGCCATGAAACATTTCTGCCCCTATCTGCTGAGTGTGTTAGAAAGAGGCTTTGATGAATAGATCTGCTCTCTCCCTTCCATCTCATTATCCTCTTTTATCTGTTGTATGGATTTACACAACTCCTCAACACGCTCTGACATGCTGTCGATAGTGTCTGCAGGGAGTGAAGATTTAGCCCAGGTTCCTTAGATTTTACTCATTTATTAGTTTCTCGTATTGTTTGCCCAATTTCTCTAATTAATATGGTTTGCAGAGTGAGTTCTGATTGCTTTGAGTGAAGGAAACCTGTGAAAAAATATAAAATTAGGAAATTAGATTTAGGTCTTGCTGCTGTTTCCTCTTGGGGCTGTGACACAGTTCTTTCCAAACTGGGCCATCATCATCATCATGTAACCTATTTTATGTAAAACCTTTCACTGCTGCGGCTAGTTGAAGTCACACTTTAGCTGTAGGACACTTGTCTTATCGTCGCAGAGCTGACAAGATCCATCTTCTCAGTATTTTGAAACGTTAGCTTGTTGAAAGCAGGTTAATGCCTCAGTCGGTTAGCTGTGACTCACCCCTTAAACTGACTGAGAGATGGGAATGTCATGGCTGAGCCTTTCTTTGGTTTGGGTGTAGTTGAAGAGGTGTGCCTGCTGCTTCTCTTCAAACACGCTGCAAGCGAGCGAGCAGGTGTTTGCTTTTTATATGTGTGGAGTACCTGTCAGCTTCAACCTAGTGTTCCTGCATGTGCTTCATCGATACCTGTGTGTGTGTGCGCACAGATTAAATGAGCTGTGAGGGTGGGTTTCATGTCTCAGCAGGTCACAGATGATCAGATTAACTGGAGCAGGGCTCCAGCCTCAAGCAGGATTAGCAGCAGGGGCCAGGGCTTTGCAGGTGCCCTACAATGGTGTCGTTGCAGCTGCGCAATGAGCAAAACCTCCTCAAAAGACAGTCAAGATAATCACACTCCCAGTTAGCCTTGCAGCTAGTTTACATCTGTTGCCCCTTGGTGTGACATCGAGAAAACTACAAAAATGCATTTCTAAAAAGTAAACAATAAAAATTCAATTGGGAACCAGTTTTAGTTTGTCATAGTCCTTCATTTGAGTGTATGGTATATTTTGTACATGGAATGAAAGATAAAAGCAGTGAAATTAATAGATTTTAAGGTCCTGTGTGTGCCATGACCCTAGGTTTGAATGCATTTATCCCCATTAGTGACCAGTTCATTAATAATAATCAATATGAGAGTAAATCATGGCATGCAGGAACAATCTGGCTGTATAGAAAATTAGCAATCATCCAGTTTGTTGGAAATTCTGCAAGTTTGAATCTGATTGTGTGTGATGCTTAGATGCTTGTGTTGTTATCTAGTATATTCACGGGTGAAGATGGTATATTTTTAAATTAGCCACTTCATTGGACATTATTGAGACATCCAGGAATAAACTAGATTTACTCGGCCAGATGTGGATTATCAACATGATACACTGATATGTGAATGTTAGCATCTTCCTGAGGGTTTCTCATCGGTGTAAAAGTTACGGCATCATCAGTGTAAGTCATTTATGTACCTGGAAAATAAAATTGGTTCTAGCACATAACCTTGCAGGACTCCTACTGGATATTTTTTCCTGTTTGGGGATTTGACATGGTTGACCATGAATTGCTGTCATCTGTCTGTTAAGTGAGATTGTTTTCCATTTTGATTGCTTTTTTGAAAAGTTCATATGAAAGAGTTTTGCTCATGAAATGTGATAAAATGTTGTGATCAACAAAGTCAGTTGCCTTTTTTAAAATATAAAATCACAGCACCTGTAGTTATCAAGAAATGATTTGTTTTTTTTCTGAATAACAAGCTAATAGCAGACTTGGTGAAGAAGGAAGCCAAACATGATATAATGGGGGTGTTAGATGTTAAAAGAAGAGCCTAGCAACCCACTTTTGGATGACTTTAGAGGCTGATCTGTAGGTGTTAATGTCCTTGGTAGAATGTGACAAATGAGCTGAAAGTTGGTCCACAGCTACGACCGTGTGTTGTCTCAAGTCTGCAGACATTTTGCATACACCAAAACTGAAAATCTCATTTACTGCTCTGCTTTTTGTTTCTCATGCAGTCAGCTGCATAATCGTGTGGCCTTTATATGCTGTCTAAAGCAAACACATTTAACATTTCCCAGAAGCGCCTTACCCACAGCTTGAGTTAGCCGATCACAAGCTCGGAGCGCCAGCGCTGTATGATGATAACACGAGCATGTGATATTCAGCTGATGCTACCATTCTGGGATGTTGCCACTTTCAGGGAAACAATGTGATCAAAGCCAGATGAAACATTTAAAACGGGGTGTGAGGAACACAAGATAAATGGACACATTCTGTTGCTCAAGACACTTGATCAGCCGCCATTATTACACATCGCAGATGGAGGTTGGGGTGTTTACTTTGGAGCCCTGTGGGTGAAAGATTCATGATATCCAGGCATCCCACGACAAACAAGCTCGAACAGAACATACTTTATTACACCTCGAGCCTGTTCTCCTTTCTCTGTGTGTACATCTCCAAGCCTTCTCCTCCTTTCTATAATCTCAGGCGTGTCAGCAGCACTACCACTCCTTCATCTGCAGGATTACAGCTTCTGAAACAAAAGCACTTAATTACTGCTGAGGCAACACGGTCTTATGTGTGTCTGCTGTGTGTGTGTCTTTGTCTTACAGATTTAAAAAAAGGAAAGAAAGCCCAATATTCTCCCCACTCGCCTATTTGTACACTCCTATTATTTTTAATTGTCATGTAGTTTAATAGGTAAGCAGATGTACCTGTTTACAATATAATTACTGCTGAAAAGGGAGTGTGGCGTCAGGCTTTTATCCAGTTTTACATTTAAATGAGTCACTGTTCAGCACTGATCCTTGATCTCCATTATCAGCATAAATGTAACCAAAAAGCTTTTGGCTATCATTTCAAAATAGATTTCCAGTGTTTCCTGTGGTCCTGAAGCCTCATCGCTTCAACCAGACCCATTAGCTCAAACTGATCCGTTACAGCCCGAAAAATAAAACAAGATCCTTAAGAGGAAGCATTCTCTGTCTGTACGGATAAAGGGAACCCCTGTCCATGTGCATCCAGCGCCTCACTACTTAACCAGGCGCTGGGATCACTGGTTCTGCTTTTTTGCGGTCTTCTGAGCACTGGAGTGCTGGTATTTCATAGCTGGGGGTTTTCTTCAAAGTGACTTCCTGGTGAACTGTTAGAGGTCGAACCATAACCAGCTGTTAGCATCCCAGACAAAGGAGTCTTGGAGTAAACTGAGAAAGGAGAGGAAGAGGAGAAACGACTCTCTCTTTTTAATGATGCCCTAGAAAAATCTAATGTGAAGAGCACTTAGTTTACAAATTTAGACTCGTGAGATTGAAAAAAGGAAGTCTAATTGATGATTTGTCTAGAAACCTACTTTTGGGAGTTGCTACTGGCCAAAGAAAAGGGCGTATTTGTATATTTTTAGCCAGAAATAATCTGATAATGATAATTTAAATGCAAACAGAACAATGCACACAAAAGTAACAGCATGACTTACTTCAATCTCTTTGCTATGCAGATACTGCGTAAAATAACATACTGTGGGAAAAAATGGAAAAGATGTGAAAATAACAGTGAACTCCCACTACAGAAACACAAATAAATCCTCTACTTTTACATGGGGTTTTATTTAATTTTAAGCTTAGCATGTGTAATAACAATAAAATCAACCAGAAATATGATTAAGGGCCTTTTTCAAGGATTCGCTTTCATTGCCTGTCTGGGGACTTGAACCTGGGTCGTGAATGCCCGCCTCTTCAACCCCTAGGCCGGGGTTATATAACTCTGTCCCAATGACTCATTAATTGAAGTCAAGTGTGTTGGAGTGGGGAAACATTGAAAAACGTCAGGACTCCAGCTCTCACCAAGATGAACAGACCTGTGACTGACAAAAACTTGCTGGTTGTTGACTCATCACTGGGATTTACAGGTGATTAACAATTTTTTATAATGTCATTTTAGTGAAATTATGAGAAATTTCAAAATAGAACCATCTTTTTACATGAAATGAAAGTAATTATGTTTACTTTTTAAAAATGACAATTTGATGTATTTTTGCAGTTGCAGGTTTTTCATATTATTTCATATAGTTGTAAATTTGCATTCTATCTGTGTAAATCTATTATGTATAACCCAGTTTTCCCAAAATACTAGAAAAAATAGACATATTACTAAAAAAAACCTGGAATATTACGTTATTCTTTGTAGGATAGATGTTATTGTGTTTCAAGTTTTCTCACCAAGAGGGGACAAAGTAAAGAGTCATAAAAATTCACCCACCTACGTTATCAAGTATTGTAAAATGTAATGGTATTTATTTAAAGAAACCTTTAAAGTACTGACGGCACATCATTTCACACACTGATCTCCTGCAGCTTGGTGCGCTATAAGTTAAACTAGGCTTATTCAAGCCAGAGCAAAAGTGTCCAATAACGTCAAATTAGACTCAAGTAAGACTCTTACTTCAGCCAATTTTACAGAAATAAACAAACATTACACATCTTTTTACAGTGTATTATTAACAGCATTAGCAGCTGGACAAATGTAGTGCAGAGACGAGCCACTTAACTCGAATGAAAAGAGATAAGTGGGAATATTATAAGGGAGAAGAAGAAATTGTGAGCGCTTTTCCACCTCCTTTCTGCTCTGGTCAGTCCAGTTACAAGAGGCTCTTTGGCTATGCTGTAAGTAGATTACACATATCACAGGTTTCATGTCAGAAAAATTTGTGTCAGTTTCTCACAGAGGCCCTCCTTTTTTCACGCTCTGCAGCACAATCGGATAAAGTGGAAAAAGAACGCTCGAACCACCCAGATACTTAAGGATGAATTTAAACCCTAGAAAGAAAGTCTCTGTTTACTTAACCGTCTCTTCTAGGGGATAATGAGCATGTTGTGTCTTCTCCATGCATCACCAGAATCAGCGTGATCTGTGTTATATTTGACTAGCCACACTATTAGTCACACTCCCATCTCACTGACCCAAAGATGCCGCCGCCTCTTGGTCTCGGCATTGCGATCACTTAGGCACGGCCTGCTTTTTGCTGACCCTTCTCCATTATCCTCCTCTTTGATTGTTTTTTCCGGATCGCAGTCTGCCAATACAGCCGCTCACACTCCGATCAATCACGGCGCTGAGCGCTGAAGCGGCGACAGAGAGACACCACAAGAGCTAAGATATGTAGATCCTGCCCAGCTTTATAAGAGAAAACAGGAGCTATATGTGGACTTGTTTGCACACACATGTATGTCTGATCACCCGCCAATGGACTAATATTGTTTCTGAGACTGAAACATGAGCTTATGTTAGATATATTCATGTAAAAGCAGCACTGGGGCTGTAGTCTTCCTATTGAGGGCAAGTGGAATCATAGCGGTGCAGCATAACTGTGTTTTCCAGGACATTTACAGCCTATAGGCAGCCACTCTCTGTCTCCAGCAGACCTCAGGATAGAGCGCCCATTGAAGGCAAAATGCAAATGTTACAGTGGTGAACGGAGGGGCCCACAACTGAAGCGCTATTCTTTGGAGCGGGTGGAAGACTGGCCCTCTGTGTCTGTGCCACCCACAGACACACAGCAGTCATCATTCTAACCATTCAGCAGGGCTGATGAAGGAGGTGGAGGGGGGTCGTTGAAAGGGCTGCTGAAGATGCCAGGGTAAAAAGCCCGGTTAGGGATGAGACATTTGGGCCAGCGCTCCATGCAAATTTATTTATGATCTCTAGGATTAACTTTTTTTTTGCAGGTTTGTCACCTGAAGTTTCATGAGATGCAGCCTGGTAGTTTTTCTGTAATCTCACTGACAAACAGGCAGACAGAGAAACAAACAGCTCTGAAAACGTTCAGCGCCTCGTCTCGCGCTTTGGTGGAGCAATTAATCTAATATTGGCAGTGAATCAGGTACTCCCGGGGCACAACTGACTCACAAGGTAGCGGTTTTCTGTCTGTACCTGCTGATCATTAGGAAAATATTCGTCCTAAAAACGGCATCTGTTGATTGTTGAGATACATGCAAAGCTGAGGCTGAATGGGTTGTTGGAAAACAGAAATACAGTAGAGAAGTGGGTCACCGGCAGTTCAAAATGATGTGTTTTTATCCTCACAGCATAAACGTGTGATTAAACTGAATTCAGTGGATGTTATGACGTGTTCAGGCATGTAAAGTACCGCCCGTGTCAGGAATATGTCTCTTTTTCCTTGTTTGGATCATACTTCTGATTTAATGCATGATCAGTCTGTTGAAGACATTTAATATCCTAATATTTAACACTATGAATTACTTTTTTTGAATAAGTTGTTTGAGGTTTAGACATATTAGAGACATTTTGAATATCATGGCAACTGAGGCAATGTCTACAGATCACAGTTTGCGTTTACTGATTGACCCTTAAAATTCCAAGCCACCTTGTATTGGTTTTCTTGTTTTAATGTAAAAAGTAAAAAGTACAGCCTTAGGGCCTTTTCACATGGCGTGCTCGGGCCCGGGTCCGAGCACGTTTGACCACAAATTTTGTCCATGTGAATGCAAACAGGCCGGGCCCGGGCGCGGCACTGGTGGCCCAGATTGGGAGG
>JAVQJG010157152.1:0-22796 GCA_036024015.1 Craterocephalus amniculus
TGTGCTATTCCCTTATTTTATTTTTATTTATATTATCTTCGTACCTCCAACAGTCTGTCGCCCCCCCCCCCCCCCCCCATCTGCTGTTACTTGCTCCTCTAACTTCGGTCTATTGTCTGATTTCTGAGTACTTTGAACTGCATTTTTGTCAAATCTATGAACTGTGCATTGCCTCATTTACTTGGGTGTTTTTCTCATTGTGCTGAAAGCTCTGACACTTTGAATTTGACATTATTACATGTGTGTCTCTTTCTGTTGCAGAAAAATATGCCCAAGTTCAACAAAATCCCGTTCTACCTCCAGCCCCATTCTTCCTCCGGTGCAAAAACTCTAAAAAAGTGAGTTCAGGATTTTATGCTCCTCTTCAGCAGAAAAGAAAGACCCCTGTACCATTGGTAGCTTTAACCGAATATTTTCCATCATTGACTGGTTTTTTTAACAGTGACGTAAAAATGTGAAGGCCACCTTTCATTTTGACAGATTCACAACTCTTACCCTGACCACTTGGTAGCGAGCCAGCGTATTAATTAGCTATTGTCTTGGAGCAGCTCTATGCCCACTACAGGTCTCAGACCACTGCAGCTGAACTGCTCGTACTGAAGGAGTGAAAGTTTCAGGAAGTGACTACAGGGTTGCCAAACCCTTCATTCAGAGTCTTACCGACTTCTGATCACTTCATAAGTAAAATGTTTCCTAATTTTAGAACTTTTTGCTATCCACTGGCGCTCCTATTTCCAGTCTTCAGTGTGCGGGGAGTCTTTACTTTTACATTTTAATGATACGTTGCCTAACTCTGTCAAAACCACCAAACCATGAAGATTTAGATAATCATTAATGAATTCCAAGATGCAAACGAATGAAAAACTTTCTGGGAGGATGTATGTAAGAAAGAACTCCAAAAGACTAAAACACCATGAAGGAAATCAAACTGCAATGATTATTTTCAAAGTTTTTTCATATGAGTAAACATGCATCACTGTGCATCTTATGAAGTAAGATATAAAAAATACACAAGATTATTTCAGGGGCTCGCCAGATAATTGTGGAAAATATATAACATTTATCATATAAATTGGGGATTTTTTTCATGTCTGTCAAAATTTTACCATTAATGAAGAGATAAATCTAAATTTAAAACCTTAATTCTTTAACACATTAATGCATAAATCCACATTAATCTTCCTTATTTATGAAGACGGACAGTTTTCAAGCCTTTTTTTAGAGGATCCTGAAGGATGAAACATCTGATATATAATTAATGAATGGCAACTTGGAAGGGAGGGTCACAAACACCAATATATGTAATGTTTGGCTCAAAAAGTTTAAGAACCAGTGCTAAATACTAGTATACCATAGAGTATATAGTGTAGTACAGGCGTGTCCAACTGCAGGTTTTCAATGTTCTTCTGCTCAAACACACCCAAGTCAAATTAATAAGTCATTGTGCAGAAATTCATGGGCTGTTGGATCTATTTAACCTGAGTTAGGTGTGTTGGAGCAGGAAACGTGAAATCCTGCAGGCCGTGGCCCTGCAGCACAAACTTTGGACACTCCTGGTATATTATGTACCTATACTGTACTAATAGCTGGTATACTGCTCTGCCCCCAGCATTTGCCTGGTTTGCCCATCTGCATTATGTGTGATGGCATGGTGAGGATTTTCTGTTCGGCTTAATTAGACTAAATTCGAAATGAATGAAATGTAATATTTTATTAATAACATTTAAAAAATTAAAGTGATAGGGTCATAGAAATTTTTTTTTACCAATCAGTCACAACAATCAGTCATGTTGATTTTTTTGGGGGGTATTTTTTTAACCTTGATGTGAAGCACTTTGGTCAACTGTGTTGTTTTTAAAGTGCTATATAAATAAAGTGGAGTTGGAGTTGAAAAATGACTGACAGCGAAAAGCCCAGGTCATCCTCTGACCTGAGCCATGCGAGTTGTGCTGCAGCCCACCTGTAGAGCTGAATTTCTGTGTTCTGCAGGGACCGTCTGTCGGCCAGCGACATGCTCCAGGTGAGGAAGGTGATGGAGCACGTTTACGAGAAGATCATCAACCTGGACAACGAGTCGCAGACCACCAGCTCCTCGGCCAACGATAAACCCGGGGAGCAGGAGAAGGAGGAGGACATGGCCATGCTAGCTGAAGAGAAGATTGAGCTGATGTGTCAAGACCAGGCATGCACTCCCTTACTTTCCCAACAATGCTCCATGCTCAACTCCGGCACACTACGAAGCCATCAGTATACAATAATTACATCCTCATTCTTCACTTTAGTAACCGTCCTGCTTTCTGTGTCATTCAGGTCCTGGACCCCAACATGGACCTGCGAACAGTTAAACATTTTATCTGGAAGAGTGGAGGGGACTTGACGCTACATTATAGGCAGAAATCCACGTGAAAGTCGTCGTTTTTACAACCAGAACTGTCGTTTGCCAATCACTACTCACCTCTGACATGTAGTTCCCTAAAACCCCATTGTGTGGTCAAGAGTTGCAGTATCAATGAGAATCCAGTAAGTATGTGAGGACATGGTTCGTGTTGTATCATAGGGAAGCGACCAGTGCGGCCGACACGCTCCTGGGAGTATACGTGGCCCATAATGGTTCTTTTAAAGATCGAGGAACGAGCAGTTTTTTCCAGATTTCAGCAACTTTTTTTTTTTTCTTTTCAACTAGATCTTTTTTTTTCTTTTTCTCCCGGTTTTAAAGTGACTGAAGTTCCAGTCTGTATTTGTCTTGAATGTGTGTACACAGATGGATGTAGTAGACTGTTTTGCTCTAGTACATTCCAGAAACTGTCCTCGTTCTGCAAACACGTCTCAGCAGTGTAGGAGTCCACCTGGTCTCTGGGTAGCATCACAGTCCCCCAAAGCAATCCTCATCTCCTCGATTGTCGACCATCCTATCTTACGCTCGACTCCGACTTTTGATCATCGCAGAGCCTGAACCTCACTGACAGAAATAATAGTCTTTTCTTTTTTTTAGCTGGTCTGTTCTCCATTGAATGAATGTTCTGTTTGTAAATATATGTGCAACATTTTTGATTTTAAATGACTTACTTTTGGTTTTTGCATTTTTTGTTGTTCTTGTACAGTTTCCTTACAAACCAAGGTCATGGTCACATATGAAGGTGATTTGACTTGGATGTTAAGAATTGCATTCGTTGTATTCGCTGCAAGTCCAAAATTGCAGTTTACTCAGACAAATGTTAGTTGTTAAAGTCATCTTAGCAATTGGAAATGTATAAGGTATATATCTTACCCAATAACTCATGCTTATATGCTGTGTTTAGCTCACAAGTGATGACTTTAATGGCACTGAGGGTTGTTAATAATGTATATTTCATTTAGAGTTAATAAGAGTAATTACGACTTGAAGGGGAATCTCACCAGGGAGTGTCTGAACATCCAACCACTGGGAAATTCACCAAAGTGAAATAAATGCTAACACCTACGTCTCTCGGTGTGTAACCGGGCAGAACAGATCTTTTCACCTTACGTTTTCTGGAATTAATTTTGCCACAACGATTGTGTGTAACGCCATAACGGAGGACGCAGGGTGAGCTCTTAAATTGGCCAAAAACAGGATGTGTACCACAATTAGGCCGTAACTGCAATATTCCTTGCTGTAATAATTTGTGAAATATGTATATTTTAGGCATTCAGAGAAATAAATTGGAATGGTTTAACAATGGCAGATCTACGGGACGATAAACAGATGTTTCATGATCTGTAATGTGTTCATCTGATGAGCGTGAAATAAAAACAAGGGACACTTTTTCTGAAAGTCAAGTGATGATTGTTTAACAATCAAAGTTTCACCCATTTCACATTCAAACAAGACTCTGCACTCATTCCTAACAAAACATACAATTCATTGATAAAATATCTGCAAAAATACATCTCATTATTTTACACCCTAGCACCTACTTTGACCAGTATCACGAAGCCCTGTAAAGAGAAAAAAACTTGCCCAGAAGACTCAGATCTCTGAAACGTGTCTTTAACTGGAAATATATTTGTGCACAGTCTGTCAGCTTCAGGCAGTACTCATTAGCTTTGCATAGATCACATGGGTTGCAGATAAAAGTAGTGTTGGATGAAATCTGACATTTGATTAGCTAAAGAGTCTGTACAAATCTCATACTAGTTACAATCTACATGGCTTAAAAATAACTATAATTAAAAATGACTGTTTGAAACATCCACCCAGTATTTAAATTCGATACAACAAACTAATAATCCTACAAAAAAAGCCCTTTAAATTCCAGCACAGGCAACAAGACGTGTCATTACTACGTAAACAACGCTTCTTCTAAACTCCTGGAGATGTATCAGTGCACCGCTGGAAAGCCCGGGACTCATAGACCTTGTAAGTGTTACAGATGTGAAGGTGTAGCAGTGCTCTGATGCGTTAATGCGCTTCTCTTTGGAAATATGCAAGTATCTATGACTGAAGTGTCTGAGAAGCAAAGTACCATGCGTTTCATCTAATAAAATACCCAAAAAACCATTCTGGCTTCAAATTTAGCAGTAACTTCATTCTAGTGTAAGAAACGATTACATTGCTGCCGCGCCTACTGGTTTTTTGCTTCGTTCATGGAAGTGTTGGAGCTCGTCCTTGTAGTGTAACTAATTTAGCTATGAAGCCATAGTCTCATTTAAGACAGACAAGTAAAATAAAAAACATGATTGTCAACTCTGTGTAACAGTTGTGTTCTGTCTGTTTCACCTGACGCTAGCTTACTGAAAATGTGACTTCTCTGTTTCCTCCTTGTCGTGCTCGTGGTCACACTGGTGAATGGACGCCACATCTGCGGGTTCTGCCGACTCGTGCGCTGGCCCTTGTGTATCCTCCATCACCTGAGGCAAACAATCATCTGCATTCGACTCATTAGCAGCTGAGGTTGGGATGAGGTCGACAGGAGACGGGCAGGGGGGCTCCTTGGAAAGGGACAGCACGTTCGCCGATGGACTCGGACTATCGCTGGACTCGTTTAGGAGGCTTTGTGGGTCTGCTGACTCGGTGAGCGGGTGAGATGCCTCAGCTGGTGGGATGTCGGAGTCGGCGGAAGCAGCAGTGAGGTCCATACCTGACTGGGACTGGGAGCTCAGCTCTTGCGGTTCACTCTGGTTCTCTGTTGATGATGAGAGTAGGACACTGTCCTCAAGCTCTTCTGCACGACAGAAACATCACAGTGGCAGCAGATTACAGAGCTGCGTTCACACTATTTATCTCTTCTCAAGACTTTTTCTGGATTTGCTAACACTGTTAACTCGCCAATGAAGCTGGATGATATGAACCAATTCTCATCTAGGTCCTCTTTTCCTTTGTCACGATATAAAATATATATCTCACTATAATTTTCTTTGGTCAAATGAACAAAGACGGTTCAAATGTACAGTCTTGAGTGCTGAATGCACTTTTATTAAGGATCAGAAGCACATGGGCATTAAAATATTTGATTGAAATTAAAGTATATGCATTTAAAATGATAAAAAATACTTCTCAATGACAATAACAAGGATACAGTTATGTAAAATGCTAAAAACAAAGATATTTTCATCTCAAAACAAGCTAACTCGATATAAACGATTTTCCCTTATTCTAGATCTTGTGTGACAAAGTCTGGATATATCTGAAAATCTCGATATATTGCCCAGCTCTACTCACCAACACCAGATATTTCGCTGTCCTTCTCATCGTGCATAGCCAGTGAGGTGTCGGTCATGTCGATGGACGACATGGACAGGTCAAGTCTGTCCATGAGGTCTGCAGGGTCAGGGTTCATCACTGCTGCTTCAGAATCAGAGAAGCCTGGACAGAAAAGCACCATGTCAGCAACATGTTCATCCACATGTTGCAGAGGAAGCAGGATGTGTACTGACCAGGGTCCATGACCCTCTGAATGGGCGGAGGTAGCAGCGCCTCCTGGAGGGTTATCTGCTCCACGTCTAACAGTTCTTCACTGTGGCTTGAAGGCGCCACCAGAGGGGCCTGGGAACAACCGGATCAGATGAACGTTGATTACAAACTGTTTTTCCCGTGAAAATGACTCCTTGAAATATTTGGAGCATTGTGGGATCATCTGAGACTCTGGAACTTTGCAGGTTTTAACACTTAATATTAACTATTATAGATGTAACGATTCGCTCAAACCACGATTCCATTCGATTCCATTCTTGATTTTAATTTTGATTCTCGATTAGGATTTTTTTAGGATTTTTTCCAACAAAATTTATTTTAGCTATTTTATGGCCAAATTAATTATCTTTTTATTATATACTTGCCTTTTTCTCCCTTTTTTTTAAACTGTGGCCTTCTATTGCCTGTTGTACTCACAAAACTTGTTAGAATTTGTTAGAACAAATAATTATTATAGATATGGAAATGATCCCAATCTTTTTATGAACATAAGAAGTTTCATTTGTTTTAAACATCATCTACACTGATTGCATTGATGAATTCTTTTTTTCTACATCGAATGCCATTGAATCGAATTAAAATCAATTTTCGAAGTATTGTCACATCCCTATTTATTATTAAAGCTATGAATTAAAATAGTGATATCAACATTTACCTCTGTGTATCCATGCGGAGGCAGCTGTGGAGAGGGTTGCATCTCTGGAACAGGGATGGATGGCGTCACCGTCTGTTTGTCAGGATTCACTGGGATGCGGTGCAGGTAGCCATAGCCGATGCCACAACCCAAACTAAGAGCAAAGTTTTTCATATGCAGCAACAATCGATGCAACGTTCAACTTACGTTAACTCACATTCGGGATAGGTTAATCATACCTGCCCTCTCCTCCCCAAGCTCCATTAGGTGTGACCACCACCTCTCTGCAGGCGTCTGTTTGTGTGTTGTACACCAGCAGTTTTAAGGGCTTCCCCTCGTGTATCTCAATCAGTGAAAAGAAATCTTCCGACTGAAAAAGAAAAAGCAGATTGTATTTTACAGACACATTTATAACTGCAAGATTTAAACAAAGGATTTTACATATGTGGTGATGTATTTTCTTACATCTTGCAAAACCTGATCGGCTCCAACTATGTAGTCACTGTGGGGCTGAAGCCCTGCCAGTGCTGCCGGAGAACTGGGTTCCACATCCTAAATAAAAAAGATTTTCATTTAACAGTAAAAAGTATGTTTATGTGAATTAAGAGACTCTTAAAGATCAGGTTGATTTGTTTACAGTTATCTGAAGAGGCATCTCACCAGCACATGCCAAACGTTTTCATTGGCCCCTTGATAGGTACAAAAGCGAACACTGGCACCAAGCAGACCCTGGCCTCCCCACATGTTACTGGGCACCACCTCTAGTTCACGAACCATTGTGGTTTTAGTGCTGTACACCTCCATCTTCACAGCTTTTTCCACATTGACCTTTAGGATCTCCTTTAACATTTCATTTTCCTCACTCTAGCCAAAAACAAAGACAAGAGCAAAATCAGAAATCGATTTACAGCAACAAAACATTTGTTAATGACCTTTCACTCTTTGATGGTAATTATCAGTGATTTCAATTTGTTTATTTTCAGGGTAACATCAAACTTACAAGTCTCCTGTTGTCCAGTGACAGGATGAAGTCAAAGAAAGGCTGCAGTCCTGCCTTTTCTGCAGGGGAATTGGGCTGCACCTGCCAAAATCAACGCAGGAAACTTCATTTTACTTTTGTGGAGTTTTGTCTAAGTAAAACGTTGTTATCAGAATATGCAGCTACAAATTCCTTTATCTGGATTGCAAACAGAGCCTCCTCCACTCACGCGTTGATAATACAAATGAATTATATATTCATTTGGTATTGTTACTATTAAGTTGCCAATCGCATTCTAATAACTTGAATTACGATTGCTTTATTCATTAATTGACTAATAATTCCGGCACCATTATGGAGTCATTAATAACATGCAATATATTGCCAGTAAAGCTGCGTCTAATAAATACGTCAATTCTTTCGCATGTCCTCGTGCTGAAAATGAATTTGAATGCACACACGCAACCATTTAACGAGAGGAGATTTTGACACAGATTTAATTCAAACTTGTTCATCACTGCTGAAAGAAACAAAGGAGATAAGGCGTTGGGTTAGTGTCTACTACTTGGGGCTACAGGTAAATAGTGCCACCTCATCCAGTTTTCCGGGGCTGCTGCGGTCACTACTCAGCTAGCTCTGTGTTAGCATACACTGACGTTTCATGATAAACTGCCGCACGCGCTGTTCCGGTTTCAAAAGGAATATTATTAGTCTTACACCATGGACGTGATATCCGTACGTCCCTCCTTCGGATACTTCTGAACTCTGTGATAACCCCATTTCTGTTAGAAACTATTAAATTTTTTTTTTATCTTTGAAAAATAACCAGAGAATTACTACGATTGACACTTCGCGACCATCTTCTTAGCAGCCCAAAGCAATCGAGCAAAGATACTGTTCAACTGTAGTCTGCCGTTGAACAACGAAATACTCGAACTCACATGCATTGCGCATGCGCTTACTGTCTAGGAATGCAAATCTGTCATCATTAAGAAAATTATTAAATTAGTGAATATAAGCCTTTAAATCTAACCAAACGGTGGATGGAAATGAATGAGAAAAGTTATTATTAAAAAAAGACAAAAAGAAAATCTCTTACTTAGAAGGAGCAAACCATCATCTACAGTGAGATTAATATGTGTATACAGTTTAACATCATACACTTGTTTAGATTGTATTGCTGTATTTTTCATCACATAACTAGCAGTCTCAATTTGGTCTCTAGGCCTGGGCAGCATAATAATACTGTTATATGGATTATTAACTGAATCTGAACTCAGTTGTTTTTTTGTTTTTACATCTTCAAAATATTTACAAAAGACGACACTTCCTGTCTGTCTTTTGAATATACTTGTTCGCTTGTTTATACATTATTCCTTCTTAATATTCCTTTATTTAAGATGTTGCATTTTAAAATCTAGGAATAGTTTACAATGTTTATGAATTATGAACATTGCAGTGGTTCTGCGTACTTATTTTTAATATATGTCATCAAAAGTAATAAGTGTATTCAACCCTGTTACTTTGCGCAACCCTAATTAATACACTATTAGCATACCGTTTTTATTTAATTAATCTTAAATAATCTTCTAAATTAATACAACTTTGAGTTATTGTCTATGCAATGATTTGATACTTACAAATAAATACTGAAATTAGAAAAACTATCCAGTGGCAGAGCTACCATTTTACAAGGGGTGGCAAAGAGGGTGCAAGTGGTCTAGAAAGGGATGCATTTGTCGGTTTCAGCCAAAACATGGAGAAATTTTGATCCTATCAAATGTTTTAATCTGCAAAAAATGCATCTTGTAAACTTTTTTGTTAATCTGATCAGTCTTGATCGGAATTAATTTTTTATCTGATCAAAAAGAGAGGTTTTTCATAATCTGATATTTATGTTTTTAGCACCCAACAAACAAAAACATCTAATAAATTTAATCTTGATACTTGGCAAATGCAGTTTTTGTAGGTTTACTATGCAGTTTTTTTTTTTAAAAGACATGAAAAAAATCCTTAAATAAAGAGCTGATTTCTAAGAAGTCTCAATGTCCGAATCATCCTCCAATTCTGGTAAGACCTATTTGGATTCCCAAGAACAGCAACAAATGCAGGTATTTGCTTCATTTCACTGCTAGCATATAATTAAGTTTTGTTTATAATGACTCTATCCTGAACATGACAATAATGATAAGGTAATGAGGATTTAACAAGGGCTTTTGATATTTGATATGCAGAAAAAAAAGTAAAGGTGTTCACAACATTAATAAACAACCGCATTCAGTTTGTGGTTGAGTGTGAATCATGCTCACACTGACAGGAAGGGTTTAAGGAAGTTAAATCAGCATTAATGTGCTTTTTCTCTAACGAGACATAAATATGTATGCTGTTAAAAAGAAGTTTTCATAATGACTACAGGTATGCAGCACTTTCTGTTCAATACTGGACCGAGTTTGGAAATGGAAACAGAACTTTTTCTATTAATATCTGTTGTTGATGACAACAGAAGCAAAAGGGAAACTCTTGGGCCATAAATAACCTCTGAAATAGCCTTTCAGCCATTGAAATATAAAGCATATTAACCATCTTGCACGCAGTAGCTATTTATGTTTGATCCTGAAGCACAAATAATCACCAAACATGAAGCACATGTCAGATCACTGAATGCTTAAATAAATAAAAGTGATTTATTTTATAGCCCCAGTACAGAGACACTAAGAACATACCCTTCAAGAAACAAAGGATCAACCACAGTGAGACTCCTCTGAAAAAACCTTACACCTTAGCCACTTCTTAACAGAATACAAATATTTTTATAGACGTCTTGGGACAAAATGCTCTTGAAATGGTAACTCTACATAACCCTTCTTTTGTTGATTATGGGTAAAATAACTGTTGGAAACAACATATAAAATCTACCTCAGATAATCAAATATCATTGGTGGCAATGGTAAAAAAAATATTAAATTAAAAACAATGTAAAAGTTAATGATTCAACTTTAGAAATTAAAGAAATATGTATCAATTACTCATAATTACTCAAGTGCGCTTTCTCAAAACATAAAAGAAAATAGATAATAGAAAAGAAAATGCAGCTAAGAAAAATAATCACTTTGTTCACTGAAATATTAATACAAATATATAAAAACGGTGCTCTTCATGAAATCATTTTCTCACACAGATTCTTGCTTTATCACAAAATTGATAGAGAAAAAAAATCAACTACAAGAGTTGCGCATCTGTGAATAAATCTGCTGTGAACTGGGTTAAGTCAGACCAATCAGAGACTCCAGGAGGTGAGTGCTGGACTCATACTGCGGCAAGTTCACAAAGTTAAACAGCTGAATGGGCTGAAAACTGCCTGGATGCTGGTGCTTTTTGAAAGAACTGCGCTCTGGTCCAGAAGGGTAGTCACTGTCGAAGAACTCCAGGTCTGAGTCAGAAGAGAGGCTCAGGTCCACGTATCTGCCTAAGGAATAATCCACCGTGGGGGAAGGCGTGTTAGGGAAGTCCTCCAGAGAGTCATCATCTAAGAAACCTCTGGACTGGTTTGCGTTCTCGTCCAGAAATGTCCTGTTCAGATTGTCTGTAATTGCGATGGCTGCATGCGGCCCCGCGCCGTCAGTAGCGGAGCTGCTGCTGTTCTGCACCAGTGGTTGTCTTATGTGCCTCAGCTGGCTGCACAAAGTGTAGTTATTATCAGAGTCGCAAAGACTGAGAGCAGAGGTCAAACCTCCATCAGCTTCAGGAGGAGTCTGACTCCCGCTGAGGAAGCCTCCTGCATCAGAGTCGGAGGAGTAGCAGGAGGATTCAGTCATGTCGCTGCTGCAGCTGTTCTCCTCCACTACTAGCCGCTCTGGGATGAAATGGAAGGAAGGCGTAGCGGGCATGGTGAGAGGCAGGCCGTCTTCCTCCAGCGTGAAGCCAAAGGGGCATCTCTTATCCCGTGCACTTTGCACTGGATGCATCTCCTCCTGGTCTTCACACCCATGCAGCTCCTCTGGAAGGCCCGCCTGGTCCTCTGAACTCAGCGCTTCGTCTTGCAGTCGCCTCTCCAGTTCAAGTTTCATGACTGTGTGGATGTAATGGGTCTGCACACGCCGAGCGTCAAACTCGATGCGTCCAAACGTGTTTCCACAGTTGTCCTTCGTGCAGCCACAAGGGAAGTTTAAGCGGTCCACCTGTGGGTCAATGACAGAAAAGGTAAAATTAGAATTAAAAAAGTGAAATGTTCAACATGTATCTTGTATGTGTACAGGTTTTAGGTGCTAACAACAAAAAAATTAAACCCACTCATAATAATATCATGGCCAGACCAAGTTCAAGATCCTTCGTACTCTGTATGTTGTATCCCAACGTCGAAGTACGTAGTGACTAAGTTTCGAACCTGACACTTTTTAAAAAACTATATTTATAATTTTGCATCTGTACATTTGCAAACAGATGTTTGTGTGACATAACATAACATTACACAACACATCAATTAAACATACATCAAACAGTCATTACGCTCCCCTTAACCGTCAAAAAGTAAGCCCACCCACCCCAACAGGGAAAAGGGGTAAAAACAAACAAACAAAGCGAAACTAAACAAAACAATAAGAAAATAAAAAAAAACTGCAGTTGTATATAATATTTAATACTATAATATACAAATGAGAAAAAAAAAGGTCTTTGCATGTTAACAAAACGAAGGAAAACAAACATAAAACACATCAGGTTAAGTACTCTGCATGAAAGATGCAGCTTTATGGCTCAAATAAGGCTGCCAGATTTTCTCAGGCAGTAAATGATTTGTTTAAAGGTGAATTCAGCAATTTGTCTCCAGAGTCCATCTGTCAACAAGGATGCAGTTGGATTTCCATGACACTGCTACACAAAAGGTAACGTCCAAGAATTTAAGTTGTGTTTTGTTTAAAGAGCCATGAAAACCTGTGATGTTACCCCGATCAGATGTCATGCCTGACTGGCCTCACGCTCGTACTCTGCTAAGTAAAACACAGGAAGGAGCCGATCTCCAACACGTCTCTGATGCAGCAGATCTAAATGAACGTACCTGACACTTGATGCCCGCCAGACTGCAAGCGCAGGTCTCTGGTTCACAGAAGCCCTGACAGTCGCATCCGCAGTCCTCTCTGGACAGCCGCAGGGCGTGAAGCTGCCTCTTCTCCTCCCTGTCGATGACCTTCAACCCTGCCGCCTGGAGGATGGCCTGCCGCTGTCTGGAGGAGAACGGCTGAAGGAAACCTCCATCTTCCAGCTCAGAGTCGCTGACGTGGACATCTGCATCTTCACGTGGGATCTGATCCACGGTGAGTCTGTCTGCTTCGTGTCGGTCAACAGCTCCGCTGATGAGCAGCTGGAATCGGCGCAGGTACAGTAAGAGGATGTTCGTGCACAAGAGCAGCATCGAGCGGGAGAAACTAAAGAGCGCTTACTTTGCGTTTTAAAGCCTCCAGCTTCTCTTCTCTCAGTTTTTCTCGCCGCCTCTCTCTGCGCCTGTGCTGCCGCTCCAGCGCGTGCTCCGCCACCGTGTACGTTTGGAGAGCGCTGTGTTTCTGCAGCATGCCGAGGGTGGCCCCTCCGCGGCTCGGCACGCTGGTGAAGCCCTGGCAGCGGGGGAAACTGAACACGGCCACCTGGTCAAAGCGCACATGGCCTTGTCCTTTATCAAGCTTAGGCCTCTTCAGGATGGATCGAACTGGTCGTGTTAGAAAAACAAAACAAGAAATATTAGATAAAGCACTAGCAGGTCAGGTTTTAAAGAGGGAATCTGATGCTTTATGGTAAGAATCATATCCTTCATTGTCCAAATTTGAGCTTGTAAATTCTTAAAAGTGAGCATAAATACTTGATAAAAACTGATTAAACCTTTGCTGATCTATAAGTGGCCACTAGGGGATGCAGTGCAGGTGTTTCATGACAGTTTGGGGTCAATAGTTGAGGGCATGTTTAAAGGAAACACCAGGAAAAGGGTCTATTACAGGTGAGAGGAGAAGATGTAAACCAGTTCGTTAACAGATCCTGTCAATTTACTGTTTAATGCAAATAATTGCTTGACCTTGAAATATGTCTTAAGCTGAACTCTAACTGGAAATGTAAGAAAAACAGACACCAGCTCGCTCAGCTTGTCAGTCTAAAACACTGCATGTTTAAGCTAAAAAGCCTCGTGCATGCAGCGGTATTACTGTAACCTTTGTGAAAGCATCCTTCTAACTCTCTATTTGTTTTCACACGAGTGTCCGTGCTGCGCCTGCCTTTCCTCCCGCTCCTTCTCCGCTTATTTCCTCCTTCATGTCTTCCAGTTTTCTCCTTGGTGGAGCAGCTGCCGTGTAGAGATCGAGCTGTGGCTCATTTAAGACATTTCAGATCTGGATCTCTGTGCTCCTGTGTGAGGTTTTATGTTGCCAGAAGCAGCAGGAAGTACCTCAGCATCCTTGTAACATATATTTATGATCCATCTATATTCCCTCAGCCTGTCACATTCATACAACATTTATGTCTGTCCATCCTGGACAGAGTTAAAGAGTTAAAAATATAGAATTTAAGACTCTACAGCATAAACTCATGAGCTTAAGCCGCTGCAAGTGATGAATGACAACACATGCAGCTACATGATGTTTAAATAAGCTATTTGATATGACTTGTTTAAAGCAACCCTGCTATTCAAATAAACTCAAAAACTTCCTATTGGTTAGGCAAATACACCAAAGAGGCGAGTCCTACTCTGTGCGTTATCTAGAACGGTCCTAATGCCGGCGTTTTCATATCTGTCGGTCATAACTGCTGCTGCAGGCTGATAAAAGACACTCCTTGAAAGCACTGATGGGAAAATGAGGAGATAAGGAGGTGTGCATTATTTGAAAGGTGGTGGGAGGGGGGTTGGGACATGACAACAAACCACAGTTCCTGGCTGGGAGACTTACTGGGCAAAGTGGTGGGTGATGCAGGACTGTGAGGTGTGAAATCTTGGTTCTCAGAGGAGCCGACCTCCTCGTCGGACTCCCACTCTGAGGAGGCGGGAGAAGAGAGGGAGGACGGAGGAGAGGAGGACGAGGAGTAGCAGGGATCTGTCTCTACCTCAGCAAACTTTCTCTTGAGGATGACTCTCATTGTTTGGCTGTTGTGGTTGATGTTCATTCTGCAGGAACACAAAAGGAGAGAGGGGCAAAAAATAAACGCCCGGATCAATAAGAGAGAAAGATTCAGCCAAAGGGAAACGCTCATTTCATCACTCTTGATGACACTATTCATTCAGTTATAATGAAATGACAGTAAAGCACAACAGAGAAAACGATGCGGGTTTGAGGCGGCAAACATGCACAGCACCCTTGAAAACCAACATTCAGAGGAATTAAAGGTCTTTAGTGTCGGAAGCTGCAACTCTGCTGGTCGAGCCGGTTCCAGGCCACAAGTTTGTTTAGGCTAATCTAACAAACTAAGGTTTCATGGATGTACCCATGCGAACTGACATCCTGCTCTGACTTACAACCAGCTGTGCAACTGAGAGAGTAAAAAGAAAAAAAAATCAACAGCTCTACTTCTGCTCCCTTCGGAGTAATTAACATTCCAGTGATTCCTCAAGTTTTTTTGAAGTGAAGAATACATGGAAACGGACCGTCCAGCGACGGGCTGGGTGTGTAGTGGATCAAGTGACTGCTATTTTTAGACATGAACATGAAAAATGAATCCCAACGAGAGTGTTTTAAGAGAAACAATCCGAAGTAAAGGTTTGGAAATCTAATGAGGAAAAGAAAACTTAAAGAGAAGACTGTGTGAAAATATTTACAGATTTGGTTGTCAAAGTTACTGACTTAGCTTGACTTGAAACTATTCTGTTAATTTACTCAAATCTGTGAAATAAATGTCTTTGGCCAATAATTATGTCAAATTCACACGCTCCTTGTTAGCCAAACGTTTAAACTTTTTAGATGTTTGGTTAACCATTAAAAAAGTTGCAGCAGTTTTCCTTGATGGAGCCATTATATAACTTTGTCTGAACTAACCTCCATCCTCCAGCACTAATACGAAGTCAGTCACGCTCCATAAGACAAGAGGCTTCTGATTGTCTGCAGCAAGCAAATACCAACCAAATAAAACACTGCATGTGTGTATGTGTGTGTGTGTGTGTGTGTGTGTATGCGCAGAAAGCAACTTCCTGGATTCATTGCAAATAGGAGGTGAAACAAGAGTCAGCCCCAGCAAGCATCTTGGGCATTGTTTACACAGACTGACATCTTCATTTCTGTTGAAAAATACTTTCCTGCAAATACAATGTAGTTCCAATTAATACTGCAATGCAGTATCATTATAGCAGCCCCTCATGTCCCAGTTACATCACTTCTATTACACATCAGAGAAAGTAGAAGAGCTTCACTGTACATCTAGGTATCCACTGAGACCGCATCAATGATTTAATGGTTCAAAGCAACAGCATTAGCAGAGTACGCACGAGCGCGTTCACGTGAACATGGAGGGGAGTTGCAGGAGTGTGTGTAACTGTACTTTAAAGCATCGGAAATAACCTGACTTAGGTTTCATTGTCCACAAAAACATTGTGTTCACACACACACACACTTTAAAATCCCAGCAGGAATGTCACACGGAGTTTTCACCGGAAGAGTGCAGGAGTCGCTTCCTGTTTGGCATAATAACAGTCATTAGGCAGCTGACCTCTTCACCTCTGGCGGAGGGAGACGCGCACACGGCGACAATGACAACACTGTTCCCCGCTGCCCACCGCTTTCTGCGCAGCACCAACACTTGTGAGCAGTCCCCATTTAAACCAGAGCAACTTTCCCCTGCAACCCCACCGCACCACAACACATTCATTGTTAAGTTTCTTTTTCCCCCCAAACATCTGTTTATTTGAGTTTCTACTGTATATTAGTATTAAAATCTGTAAAATCAGCAGCAATTTGGCTTGAATCACTTAAAAATTGGTGACTTAATTCTTCATAAATACAATATTAATCGGTAAGAATAAAAAACGATAAAGTCACTATGCTGGAAAATAAATGACAAATACCTAGATAAGTATTTCAGTAAGTGGGTGTTTCGTAAGTTACTCACCACAGAGTAAAGGGCAGCATAATAGCAAAGACGGCTGAAACTGACACGAAGTTAAGAGTCTTGTCCGCGGTCCAGACAGCTGAGCATGTTGTGTTTATGTGAAGCTACACGGTAAAGTACCAGTGTGAATATGAGAGGACTGGCTGGGAGCTCCCAAAGACGCAAAACGTTACAACGAGATGGTTCACCTTCTTTGAACAGCTCAGACGTCGCGCATGCGCACTAATGGACAATAGGAACATCAAATTAGACGTCATTAAACAACAACTGAAAATACAAACGGTCAACGTTCACATCACGCTCACTCAGTGTAGCTAAAAAAGTTGTAAAATCTCACTTATAACAGCGCATTCTACAACTTATAGCATCAGTTTAAATTTAACAAAGTAAATACTGTATGTGAGATGTAAACGTAACGTTTACGTGTAAAACAAACCCGGAAGTGATGTGGAGCGTACCATCTTGCTGTGCACATGTTGCCTCTGTCTATCCTGTGTTTGTCTTGACGCAGACTGACACACGCAGAGGCGGGAGACTCTCAGTACGGCCCACGGATTCCTGTGTGCTGTGTTCACACTGTGTTCACATTGTGTTCTTACCAGCAGAGATGAGCTGGTAAATAAGGAACTTTTGAACTTGTTTTCCGTTTCTGTTGCATGAAAATGCGTGTTAAATTGTGTTATTTTCAGTGGAAAAAAAGGAAAGTGTGACATTCACAGAAGATGGTAGATTAATAGAGACACTCCAAAGAAAATCATGCTCAGTTATGTGAAAAAGCTGCTCACATCTGTAGTTTCATCCACTGACTGTTTACCCTCTCTTCATTTTATGGTTATGTAAGTTGCTTTCACCACTTCTGCAGAAATAGTGATTAACCACTTGTTAGTGGTGACACACTTCATTGCATCCATGTTAATTTAGTGATGTGCTGAATGACTCCTGCATTGTTGGTGTTCAATAAACACCACAAAACTTCCTCTCATTTTCTCTCAATTATGGCTCTTTGTGTAAAGCCAATGAATGTTCAGCCAATAAATTAATAAACACCCTTGCTTTAATGTATACTGTAATACTTCATAAACAGATATCATAATGTTAAGTTCATGCAAACGCTCATTTTGAACTAATCAAATCATTTTCTTCACTACAAGAAACTAATGAGTAGAGAAAATTAAAGGATTATCATTCCAGTGTCTTGGCTTTTAAAGATAATCGTAGGCTAGTCTACCTCCCCAAGTGGGAGGAAAATGAGGAGAAACAGAGCATCGGATTAACAGATGGACAAACAGACGAATCCAAAGACTAAAATACACCCAGACTCGACTTTTGACCCTCTTGTTGACACACATCAGTTTGACAAGTTAAGCAAAAACTTCATGAATACCTAAGTATCTGTTGGTCCAGATACCGTGGCTGGAGGATGGACAGCGTGTCTCGACCCCAGCAACCAGTTTAAGTGTGTAGTCTGACCCACAATGCCTGGGATCACTGTAGTACACTGCATGTGTGTTTCTCTTCCACTGACCAGTGCAGAAACAGGAGGAGATTAGTGAAGTGAAACACCACAAGTAAAAAATGAAGATTTTTGTTGTTTTTTTATCATCATGAGCTAAAATTGGACTTATAGTATCACTCAGGGTACATCCAGTCTGTGCATCCTCTGAGATCTTGGTGCAACTTAGTCATAACACATGATCAAAAGTGTTCTGTGAGGCTTTGTGGCTATTTATAGTACAGTTACGCTGCCTGGACAAAAATACATCTGCATACAGTTGGAGTTTCCTGTTCCTTCTGCAGACTCTCACCCCGCAGTGTGACTAACGAGCCTAGTAAGTTCACACTGATAAGTGCTGGAACAAAATTCGTATTTTAGTTGAGCAGCACTGTGATAGTTTTAGACAAAGCAAAAGAGCGAGATTGATTGTTTATTCACTTTATCAGTGAAGCACTCAAAGTGTAAACTGACTCTTTGCATTCTGTCAGATGTAATGCATTTCAAGTATCAGAAATCACAATTAAGAGGTGATATATCAGAGGTGTTTTCCTCAGCTTTGTCACACGCTCATATTCTATTTCTGACAGGTGACCAGGATCTCCAGAGAACAGTGAGAGCGAGCCATTAGTATGCTTTTAGTCTTCGGTCCACATTACGTAACCAATAGTTGACCTACATTCCGGCTGGCTCTCAGGTTGCTGCTCTGCCTGTGGCCCCGGTTTCCTCAGTCAAGCTGTGCCGGCGATGGCCCACATACAGCCGTGTACTGAAAGCGCCTGACAAAGCTTCAGGGGAGTGAATCGCTGCCCCACTTCCTCCTTGCTTCCTGTGGAAACTATCTCATGGATTTATCCTCTTTATGAAGACTACGGTCAGGTTTCCCGGACTCAACACAGGAAGCATCAGGTTGTTGAATTACTGACTGCCACCTAGAGCCAAACACTTCCTGGAAACTCTTTTGTTTTGTTTTTTTATTTTCAGGAGAAAATGCTTCCTGTAGTCCCTACAGGAAATATTAATATTCACAAGAAATATCACATTTATTCAGAGTGTGGCGCCTTTTCCACAGCGCTTCTGATGTCATTCTTTTATAGTTGTCACCATGGTCCCAAGGGCAAATATAGCCTGAATGTTTCTATTTTAAAGGAGAAACATTGACTGACAGCCTTCATCAGCAGCAGCACGATAGCCATCATCATCAACAGTCAGCATCTTTGTGGACGTTATTAAATATTTTTACCGCAGTACGACACCCCCACCCCCCCCCCCCCAACTAAGGTTTACTGATATGAATGGACTGAATAGCATTTGTATCCTCTGAGTGTCCTCTAATTGTGTACTTTAAAACTCAGGTTTTGGGTTTTGGCTGAGCTTTTTGAGGCAGTTAGATCAGTTTTCTGCAACACCCATAACCCCATTATGGGTGTGTGTCACACCCTCAGATGATTTGTGTAGTTGTGGTTGGAGATACAAAGTCATTCATCCCTATGGTCCTCAACTGTGAAACAGCCGGCCGGAGAGCCTCAGGGCTGCAGAGACTGTTGATGTTTTTAAGAAGAGGCTCAAGATCTTCCTTTTTAGTCTAGCCTTTTGATTTGACTTTATTCATTTTATGTTATTCATCTCATCTTATCTTATTTATTGTGTCTAATATAACTGGGTGTGTGGAGGCTTGTTTTTGTTCAATGCTTTTTTAAAAATCTTAATATGCATTTATTTTTATTATGTAAAGCACTTTGTGTTGCCTTTTGCAGGAAAAGCACTTTATAAATAAAATTTGATTAGATTTGACATATACTGTATCTATGTAAAATATGGATACAATATACATGTATACACATACATATACATTTGTATATATCTTGTATTTTATCATTGATTACAGCAATAGACGGGTTTGTGCCTGACAGCACACAGTAATTTCTTTTTAAATTCTTGTAATAACAAAGAAAGGCAAAAATATTTTCAAGTCTTTCAGTCTATTATATTATTTTAGTCAGTTCAAAGGTGAAAAGATAAAAATGTAATCGGGGGGTATATACAAGGAATACGCAAAGCTACAATAGAGTGAACAGAAGAAGAGCTCTTAACACTTACATCTCTAACTGCACAACTCTAACACCAGTTTGGCATCTCGAGTAAAAACACATTAAAACAGTAATAACAACAACCTAATAAATCAGCTGACTCAATAGCTTTTAATGATGAAGAAACAGGGGTAACAAGAGTTCATGAGTCTATATTATGATAAAACACAATCTTTTATGACTCAATTATCTTATTTTTACTGCAAATGCTGAATCAGAAATGCTCAACAGAATGATGTCTCACCTAAACAGCAGGGACGTGTTGGACCTGTCCTCTGGAGTATGTTTTCAGTAATTCTGTGGGCATGTGTAATGGTAAATTAATAAATAGGCCTTGTGCTACTTGGAGCCATTTGGGAATTGGACTACAGACCTATTGTCAGAATTCTCTCCAAAAGACCTAACTAATGTCAGCAGAAAATGTTCTTACTGTCATTTACAGCTCATGTTTCCATGCCTTTAAACTGAACTGTTTAGTAAAAATGAATGAGACTATCACTGTTTTTATTTTAGAAATGTTTTCAGCTGCGGGGAAATTTCCCCATCTTGACACCTCAAAAGATGTTATAACTGCCATCGTCTGCAGTGACGGGTGGCCACTCTGTCTGGACTTGAGCCAAGCGCATCTGTGGCGGAGCTGGAGAGGATGCAACATCTCAGAGTCCATTTGCGCTCTCAGTTCCACGCATAAACTCCTAACGTTGATATAAAAGACGTCCACGCTCAGAGATAAGCCGCAGCCCACAGGGTGAAACGAGGCAGTTCTGCCAGCCGTGCCTTTTTACAGTAAAACACCATTCATGCGTTACAAAAATGCAAACGCACGTAGACATTCAGCTTCAGCCCACAGCAAGAAGTAGGTTACACAACTACATTTTCAGCAGAAGTGATCTTATCTACAGTATAGTTGCATGTGAGGAGCTCAAGCTCCAACGACACAGCAGATACATGATTGAGTTTGACTTTCCATCGTCTACAATGAGCCTCTTGTCACGAAGAGATCTGTGGTGACCTTTCTTGCAAACTTACAACCCCCCCCCACCCCCCGTGATGCAACACGAGGGGCTTCGCATCAGAGAGCGCAGTAAAATGCATCACCCTTTCCTCTGCTGGGGCAGTTTTTTACCCCTCATTCACCATCCCAGACTTCTCACATTTGCGTGAGTGTGTGAAAGACGTGCGCGCGTGTGTTCCTGTTCTGGTGGCCGGCTGATGAGTGACGCGCTGCTGCGGCTGATCTGGCTGCTGGGAGCTCGCGAGCCCTGCCTGTCACATGTGGATCCTTGTGAGGCTTTTGCAGAAGCGTTCAGCAGCGGGAGGGAGGAGACCGGTGTTCTGTCGAAACCCGGCTCTGTTCCTGCTCTCAGCTGTTCAGGCCGGTGCTGGCTGCTCTGAGCTGAAACGTGTGGTGTGTGTGAGTCCTGTGTGACTCCCTCCCTCCTCCTCCTCCCCCCGTTTTCTCTGCAGCTGGGAAAACACATGCACTAAGGCCGATGACACGACTGCTGTACACAAGACACTTCTGTCTGCAATTACTGAGCTTAACCCCTTTGGTTTTTCTTTGAATTATGTTTTTATTTCACCATTTATTTCCATGAAACATTCACGTACGCGTGTGTGGATGATGTTAAAAATGCTTAAATTAATAGAAGTGAAAGTAGATGGAGTGTGTTTGTGCTCATTTCAAAATGTGTTGCAGTGAGAACAATGTTCAAAGTTAGGATGACCCTTTAACCGCGTTTATTGCTAATGGGAGGAGCCATGTTGCTCTGGCTCCATCTTCTGGTGACTAGCTGATACAACAAAACAAGGATTTTTTTATATTCAGATTACTATCATCTGTTTCTGTGGAAACTACAAAATTTTATAAAACATTACATCTATCAGCAGCATTTTTAGGTACACCAGTTCAGTTTCTTGTGAACATATAATTAGCCACTCACCTGCAGCAACTCCGTGCATTTATTCATGCAGACATGGTCCAGATGAGGAGCTAAGGTTTAAACTAAGCATCATGAATGAGGAAAAAAGGGATTTTAGTAACCTTGATGGTTGTTGTTGGTCTAAGTATTTCAGAAACTGCTTATCTACTGGGATAAAAAACTACCGTATTTTACTCCTCTTTCCCGCCGGTCTTCCGTATTAATATTTTCCCGTAATTTTCCCGGATTATGATATAATTAAAAAAAGAAATAAATAATATCCTTGGCTCTCCAAACTGAACTGTCACTAGCAACGCGAGAACTGCTCATTGCAGTTGTCGCGAGGTGAGCACTGACAGCGGGAACAACAAACATCTGTAAAACAGTTTCTCCTCCTTCAGACCTGCTCCATCAAAGCTTCGCCCCATCCGCATTAGAAAGAAGTGAGTTAGAACACCTGTGCCTGAGATACTGCGCTCATTAATGCTTTCTCGACAAAGTGATGCTCAAACACGTCATGATAAAAGTGAACGAAAATAGCGTCACAGCCTTCTCAATGAATAGATCAAGAAATTAATTTTTCTGGTTAACATCAGTTGGTCTGTTTTAATCGGGGGATACATCCTGGTGGCTGGATAAGCCCCAAAAAGCTGATATTAACACGGTTCATTTTCTTAA
>JAVQJG010157162.1:0-11297 GCA_036024015.1 Craterocephalus amniculus
ACACACACACACACAAACACACACACACACACACACACACACACACACACACACACACACACACACACACACACACACACACACACACACACACACACACACACACACACACACACACACACGGCCTGTCGATAGCAAAGCCAAATAGTTGTGTGTTGGATTTAGATCTGTTGTTAGTCTTGGCTCTTTCCTGTTTAAATGCTGGTTTAGTTTGGGTTTTACTTCCTGCTGTAGAGGTTAATCATTTAGTTTAATTTACACCCTGTACCTCTGAGATTGCCACACCTGCTCCTTGTTTATTATTACACCCAGTATTTATGCTCAAGGTTTTTCTTTAAGCCCCAGAACATTGTTGTTTTGTCTGTTGCTTCTGCTTCTTAGAGTCTGTTCGGCACCATCGTACTTTCTGGATCATTCTGCTTTGCAGCACAAGTTATTATAAAAATAAATTTCTCGTAGTCCTTATCCTCTTCACCACGTCGCAACATAACCCAGACAGACATATTTGGGCTGAATCCGGGCTACTTTATGGCTATTTAACATGTATTAACACTTGTTGTTAATACAATATCCAGATGTGGCAAATGCAAAAGATTTACTATAATCAGGACAAATAAGACCTCCATCTTTTAAAAAGCCAGGCAGAACAGCAAAGAAAAACCAGGATACAACTTCCGCACCCAAAGTGCAAAAGAAATGTCATAATAAACGTTGATGCAAGAGATCTTCATTGCAAGTCATAAATTTTAAAGTCTAGGAAGTAAAAGTTATTTAAAAGAGGAATTAAGGCCAAAGCATCCACAGCCCAAAAAACGTTGATTCTGTGTCACAAAATTGTAATAAAAAGGTACAGAAGAAAGTTTAAATGTAAAGTCAAAGTCGGGATGATGGATAATCGTCTCCTCCAACTTATCAGCCATCATAAAAGCAGCCTCTAGCTGTACCGACTCACCCTGGTCCGACAGCGAGGATCTCCATCGGGGTCCGTGAGTTTTCCTCCGTACATCACCGGCAGCTCCTCTGCATCGATGTGCTTCAGTAAAACCTCCTGCCAGTTCGCTGGAAACGTGGAAAAAAAGCCTCTTTTCAGAAAATATAAAATAGCTTATGTTGGGATTTTTATAAAAGTGGACGAGTCTCACCCCCGAGGATGCAGATCTTTTGCCGTGTGTTCTCACACAGAAAGTGTTTGACTAGGTTATAAGCCACAGGGAAAAGCTTGGGAGCTGCAGGGCACAGAAAAGAAAACTGGATCAATCAGATACGGAAACAGTGAAAAAGGAAAGAAAACTAACAAGGAGGAGGGTTTACCTTTAATAACAAACAGCCTCTTCAGGCCCTCTGGGTAGTTGTCTTCAAACATCTGCAGGATCTGGTGCAGCAGAGAAACGAACATTAGACGTCGTCTAACTTTTAGGATGAATGTTTGCAACTCCGTACCTCTCCGTATGTTTCTATCGCCGGCTTCCATAAGTGTTTCAGTCCGAGACCTTCGACGTCGTAGATCATGGTGATGGACTCGATGTTCCTGCCAAGCTGCACGATAAAGGTGACAGAGAAAAAACTCAAATCTAACATGTTTAAAATAAGTGACACAGTACAGAAGTAAAGGCCGACCAATATATCGGGCTGATATTTGCGTTGGCATTGGCTGATATTGCAGATACCATGGCAGTTTAAGTGTGGATGTCTTTCAGAGACTCCCATCAACATTCTTTGACATCATTATATGTATATGCAACCAATTTAAGGTAAATATGAAGATAAAAAAGATAAAAGAATTTAAAAAAAGATTAAGTTTTTTTATATGTATATTATTTATACATAAATGCAGGCAAACACACACACATATACATGTATGTATAGCTCATTTTGATGTTAAAGTTCCTTATTTTGATTGTATAGAGTTCTTTTTCCTAGTCTTGAATGATATTCTGAGTATTATAAGTATTTGTGTTCATGTACAATAAGTATCCTGTGTATACCATGTTCTTATTTTATATATTGGTAAATATATTGGAGATCGGGTTTCTACAGCACCTAATATTGGCATCGGCCCCAAAAATTACATATTGACTCTCCAGAGAAGTAAACGTAGTTCAGCTATTTAAAATGTCAAAAAGCTTCATTACCAGTCAGCCACAAAATAGACTAAACACAGAAAATCTGTTCTATTTTTACCATTGAGGCAATTTATCCGTAATAACACCACAGACATGTGTTATTATAAACATAATTATAACTATACTTTGTCATACCCAAAAAACTTTAGACGTTAGATTCAATTTTATGGCCAAAAACCAAAGAGAAGATGGTTTGCATTGGCTACATTCTGCATTTTTCGTCTGAGCAGAGGAAAACTAAACTAACACAGTGGTTTCCAGCTTGCATGATGTCAGCTGCAGGTCTGTTCTGAGCCAGGTTACCTTGTCAGAGGTGAAATTATATTCACATAAAATACAAAACTTTAATGAGAACAAACAAATCTTCTCTTTTGATCCACTGTTTTTCTTTGCAGCCAGTCCTTTTCTTTCTATTTTGGGATAATCTGCAGGCTTCAGCCTTCAAATGACCATCTCCCTTCGCTGTCAGCTGCTTTAAATGAGAGACTGACAGATTTATTGGTCACCAGATGTAAAAAATAAAAAAGTCTAGGCATTTTTTGCACCATCAACTATGTTTATAGGATGTAAACATCATTAAAATTTTTGTTAAAGTTCCTTATTTTAATTCTTTTCATTAGTCTTGAATCATATTCTGAGCATTTTAAGTATTTGTTTTCATGTGCATTATGTATCCCGTGTAATCAAAAATCGAATATCAGGATTTTTTATTTCACAATTTAAAAATCTATTCTTTTGTTAAAATACTTTTGTCAAATAAATGCATAGTCAGCTCTTACTCTCTCTGACTGGAGGTTGGATTCCTTCTGAAGCATCTCACAGTCTTTGATCTTGGACTTGATGAAGTCTTGCTTGGAGGCGGACATGAAGAGGCCTTTGGGATCCACCGGTCCGATGACGTCGTACCAAACCGGGCTGCCTTCCCGGTCATAGCCACACATTCCTCCAGACAGGTACTTCTCTATCACCTGCAAAACAGAAGGCGACCACCTTGACATTTTTTCTTATGGTGTTAGAAATAGTTTCTTTTGAAGGTTTCTTTTACCTCCGGTGCGCGCCAGTCAGTGGTGATCGTGTCGACTTTCATCTGCTTTCTGAACTCCAAATGCTGGAAGGAGAAGATGGATTCATGATGAGTTTTAGTTCTTTTTACCTCTTATGTCATAGACTGATGGCACTACAAGGTTAGTCCAAGCTCAAGAGACGGATGTAGATGGATTCAAAGATTTTAGACAGAAGATTGGGTTGAAAAAAAGGGCAGGTCAGCAGGTAAGAAATAAGTTATATGATGCTGTGTTAACACTTAAAAATAATTAAGTAAAATGGTAAATGGACTGTACTTGTTTAGCGCTTTTCTAGTCACAGGCCACTCAAAGCGCTTTCCATGACATATCACATTCACCCATTCATACCCATTCACACAGCACCTATATTGAAACATACTGGGTGTAAGGGAAGTAACCATTCACACACATTCATACACCCGATAGGCACATCAGGAGGAAAAGTAGGGATCAGTGTCTTGCCCAAGGACACTTCGACATGTACCAGAGTGGAATCGAACCGCCGACCTCCTGTTTCAGTAGGCGACAGCTCCATCCACTGAGCCACGGCCGCCTAAGGTTCCCAGAAACCTTTACGTTTGTAAGGTTCTTTACGTTTGTGATAAAAGCTGCACATTATGGTTTCACTAGGGTTGCATATTGATAATTGATTGATTATCAATTAATCGGCAATAAGAAATTACTTGATAAAAAATGGGATGAGGTGGAAAGAGAGAGGGAGACATGCCCTCATATGTATTTAAACATATACATATATATATATATATATGTTTAAATACAATAAAATAATTGATCACAAAAAAAGAAAACAAAAAATTAGCAATTAATCCCGTTTTGAGCCCGTAATTCTTCGCCAGCCCACAAGTGCAGGACCACAAGAGAAGCTGTCGTCTGACCATACAAATTAAGTTTTAATTCATTATATTAAATTAGATTCATAATAATAACAATAATATCTGTGTTTGCATTGCTCCATGTGTAAATATGTTGTTCCTGCTGTTAAGAATAAATCTTTTATTGAAGGAATATGATTTGCTTTTCTCTTTCATAAGAAAGATTCGTAGAAAGGAACATGTTGATACGGGTGGAAATTCATCTTCTCAGAAAAATGACCACTTATCAATTAATCGAGCGTCGGTCGATGAATTACTTGATCATTTGCATTCCTAGTATAAACACAAAAAAAAATTCCAGTTTCCACAGACGACTATTAAAGGAAGAAATAAGACTGTGTGGATTCCCTTTACTCATGTGATAAAAGCAGCACATTATGGTACACATATCGGGATAGAATAAACATCATTTGGTTCGTATTTGGTCTTAAGATGAGAAAAAATACACATGAACAAAAAAAAAACAGGAAAGAGCAGCTATTCACATGCACTCTCCCCAGGAGGAAAGACATCAGCACTGGTCTGGGAAGCAATATAAGATTTCCAAATCATTATTAACATGTGGGAACAAAGGTGGCAACAAAGACAACTGCCAGTCTTTCCGGGATTGGACGTCCCAGCCTGAAATTCCAGAAAAACATGTTAGTGTCATAGCTCATGTTAGACGTTGCACAAGACGTACAGAATAAACCACAACTTACGAAACCTGATTCTCCTTGTCTTTGAAGTGATAAGCTCTGTTATAAATCACCACAGGGGAGATGAAATCATACAAAAGCAGCTTTATCTAAAAATGGGTCATTATTTACTCCAGAAATTTGACACAGAGCCTAGTTTGTTCTAAAGGGGGAAGTGGAACATCGGACAATACCTTTACATCTCCCTTTATGTACCCAATCTTCTATAGTTTTGTGTTACCGTCTCTCATGTGTCCAAACATGTCTCTTTTAAAGATGCGGTGCAGTGATGGAATAAGTGCATCTGATTTACAGAAACCTCCTGGTGAGTCTGAGGGTTGGTCAGAGCTGTTATTAACCAGTCGGTCACGGCATGAGCTTCCCTGGATCTTTAATGAATAAAAAACTGTTTCATTTTTTGCTTTTGCTTTTTATTCTAAAATGGAAAAAACCTTTTATAAATGACAAAAGGTGCTGCTTACAATCTGAAAAAGTGTCATAATATTTCTCTAAGGGTATTAAAGTAAACTGGACAGCAAAATATATGCTGGTTTTATGAAAGCATGTCACATGTTTAAGAAAACTCCTGAATGTTCGTACGGAAACTTCTATAAATCCCACAATCTTCAGAAACATTTGTACGTAGGACCTGGGAACAAATTTGAAAGAATGGTTGGTGAATGAGGGTTATGAGCTCAGTATAAAGTCTGCAAAGTTTGCAAATATTTGTAAATCCCCTTTTAAAATCCTGCCAGAGTAATTCACATTTTTTTAATGTAGAAAAAGGGTTTCATGGTTGTTTCTGTTGTCTGTTTCAACACACCTGAGTTAGATTTAATGGATCCAACAGCTAATCAATTTCAGCACAAGGATCCATCAGTTTGAGTCAGGTGTTCTGGAGTAGCGATACTGTTTTGCGTGGAAATTGCAAAAGTGCTTCTATTAGAAGGGATGCAAATGATCAAGTAATTCATTAATCAATAGTTGTTTTTTCTTATCAATCGATGATCAATTATTTAATAAGTCGTCATTTTTCTGAGACGCTGAATTTCCCTCCAGATCAAAAGTTCCTCTCTAAGAATCTTTCTTATGAAAGAGAAAATGCAAATCATTTTCCTTAATAAAAGATTTTTTCTTAACAGCAGGAACACATTCACACATGGAACACTGCAAACACAGATATTATTATAAATGTAATTTAATATAATAAATTAAATTATTATGTTTATGGTCAGAGGACAGCTTCTCTTGAGTTCCCGCATGTGCGTCATGGACCTCTGGTGTCAAGTGCGCCCTCATATGGGCTGCTAAGGAATTACAGGCTCAAAATGCTGTGAATTGCAATTCATTTATTCTAATCGAGTAATTTCTTATCGACTATTAATTGATAATCGATTAATTGTTTGCATCCTTAGCTTCTATCTTTCTTTCCAGATACACCTGCAAAATCTTTATGACTTCTTTATGAAGTTCTGGGACGAAACCAGAAAGGTTTGAGAAGACCTCACTGTCAGATGTTAGTTTTTAACCCAGACATGTCTGAGCTGTTTTTGCCTGTTGGGTTACTTTGTTTTCTAGCCTGTGTTGGACAACGGTTAATTGTATGCAAGGCAACCCAGTCATATGCACTTATTTAATCCAGTTACTCCATCTTATCTCCTCCAGCTGCAGGGATGACTCATGCTGCCCACAATGACCCGTTATCACCCCGTCCCTCTGTAATCTGGAGCCACTCCTTCCCCGATGTGCTGCACGGCCTTTCTTAGAGCCAAGGGCGTCTCTTTACACAGAAAAAGCCAACGTGGTCGAACTTTGGCTCATTATATGATGCGTTATGTAGCTGCAAACATGCAGGAGATATAAAAGCCCGTTACCTTTCGCAGCATTGCCTCAGACTTCTGGATGTTGAAGTTTCTGGCTGTAAAAGAGGGAAAAAAATAAAAAAAAACAGGGTGGTGTTAAAACATAATAACACTTTAACGCTACGCCCTAAATCATGATGAGTTTCTATGGTTACGCTGGGGCTTTACATGATGAAAAGCAGAAATGTGGGATTGTGAGCAATGAAACACTAGGTCATAATTATGAATGAAAAGTTTATTAAGTTAAAAACTTTTCTGTTTGCAGCCTTTTATGATTAGTGATTTTTTTCTCTCTCTGAAGGTTTCTCTCTTTCTTTCATTTTCTTATTTCATGATTTTACTCTTGTTTTTAGTTTTTTGAATGCTTTCTGCACTCCACTATGATGTTTCTAAAGTTGTCATGTACATGAAATGTTCATACAAATAAACTTGCCTCAAGTTTTTGTCTTTATGATTGTACTAGAATATAATCAACTAACTCTTTGAATTTCAGAATAATTAAACAGATAAAAAGTGGGTTAGTTAAGGTTTGGCACTGATCATTCTTATGGCTTTCTTTAGTGATAGAAATATTTAATTTGTTCTTCTTTTTTAAGTTTCTCCAACCTCAATGCAAAGTGTCAGGAGCTGTTCATGAATAATAAAGGGGATTAGTGGATCTTGAGAGAGGAGATCTTGAGCTATTATTAATTACAATAAATCTCTGATATGTAATGAAATAATAAAGCATCCTTCTCCCATCTGAAAGGCTTGAAAACCTCAGCTGCTTAAATGAAAAAACTCCCAGAGGTGGAAAAAGTATCTTTACTTAAATTGTACTCAGGGAAAAGTAAAAGCAGCTTCTAAAAAATAAAAAATCCCGCTGGATCTAATCTCTGAGTTTTGTTTTTCTTATTTTTGCTCCAACAAGGACTTCCTCCTGGCCCAACATAAACCTTCACTTCCTTTCTGAGCTCGTATCAGACCTGCATGAGGCTATTATGTCTGCTCAGATACTCCTATCCGTCCAACGCCGCTCCTGTTTGTACTTTCAGACAAAAACGCAAAGAACATTTCAAGGGATGCAAAAACACCACAAATTAAAAAGTAATTGATTTTCTTTAATTGTGAAACTTGTGATGACTATAAAAATGCACCGTGTCGGTGTGACTGATGCTGAGCAGAGCTAAAGCTCCCTCTAAGGTGCTTAGCTGTGCAGCTGCCATGGATGTGACGTGACACTTACAACTTCCTGCAGCAGAGGATTACTGCAGCTAATGCTGCGATAGCCACAACCGGGATGGCACAGAAGTACGCAGACATGCAAAAAGTGCGGAGGAGAATGTTTGTGTGGACTGGGAACTGCTTTCCAATCCCAAAAACGTGGCTGAGACGTGTGAGATCAGCTTTATGATGACCAGAGAAGCATGAGCCAGCTGGCTGTGACATGGGCTTTGGCCCTCATTAACCGGACAGAGGTCACAGAGACCGTCTGACACTTCATAAAACAGAAATGTATCATAAAGTTAGGCAGAGATAACAGTTTATAATGTTACAGATTATTAATACGATGCCCAGAGCGTTCACTACAAAGGTGCACGCATGCTGAGAAAATGCAAGGACAACGGACTTCGCGACGTCATGGTCGTCTAAGCTTCGTCCTTGTCAGAGCTGGCTAAATGACAATAATAAATAACAGCAGGCAAAAATATGAGCCTTATCTTTGAAAAAAAAAAACGTTTTTTATTCATGTCTGTTCTGAGAAAAAATGCAAGTCTAAATCAGAGGAAGGTCAAATTTTCTGTCATTTAGACACCGATCCGCATGTCAGAGTGTGGTCATGTGATCGTAAGAAAGCAGAAATAACCGTCTCGTGATTGAAATCAGACTTTAGAGGAAACTGTGACAAAGTTCTGTTTTCCTGCTGAAGCACAGCTGACAGAGATGAAGATGATCCGACTGAGCTGCTGTCGATTCAGTTTCCTCTGAAGCTGGAGCTGCTCTACGATGGAGGTTTTCTTAGCTGTAAAATGAATGTATGAAGCTTAAAACCAGGAGAGCTGCAGGTTTCTGATGAGCTGAATGAAGCTCAGCTAACGGAGGAAGGCGGGTTATAACGAAGGCGCTGTTAGCGGCTACAAAACGCGGTTGTGCTATTCTTGGCCCCGTTTTCCCGGATATCTGACACCTGTCAATCAAAAGGACACGCCCCTAATTATGAAGAATTTTAGGATTAAATAACATCTGAACGAATGAGTTAAAATGTTTTCCCTCCCCCCATAGTTGTCATGAAGGTAAACCTGACCATAAACATGAATAATAAAAGCTTGATGCTTCATGGCGGAGTTTCAGACGGCATCACCGGCGGCCATCTTACCACAGACAAGATGGAATCTGAGGAAAAGTGATTTTTTTTTTTATTTATACTTAAATAAATCACATTGTTATTCGTAATAATGGGCAAATGCAACGTTTTGGAGACCAAACTGTTAAGACAAGTTACTTCATGAGATGATTTGATCTTTTAAAATGTCCAGAGCACATTACCACAGCGCCATCTGCTGGCCATAAAATCTAACCCCAAACTCAATAACCAGGAACGTTTCCATCGTCGCTGATCGTTGTGTCTGCGGTAACTTATGTTCAATTCAGTTTCATTTTAAACATATTAAAAACATTGATTTAACATAAATGCTTGTTCCTGTGTGTATAAATTAACCATGTCAGCTTATTTTCTTACAAAAGTTCACCGTTATAATTATTCATACGTACGCAGGGTCCAAACCACGTGTCTGACATTTATAACAACACATCAAGCAGCTTGAAAATCGGTTTAAATTTCAGAAAGTTATGGTTTTTTAAAAGCTGCATGTCCCAATAAATCAGTGTTAAAAGTGAGCGAGCTGCACGGGGGGATTAATCTGATGTAAAGTTGGTCTTTTTAACATGAGAGTCTTTGGGGATTTGCTGTGTTTTGCAGCAGCCCCTAGTGGAGGAGGGGGGAACTGTGAATTTTGGCACTTAGCTCAGGCTTCATGTTTCTAAGCCGGAGGTTGCTGCTTTGCCGGGGCCCAGCCAGCATGTGCAAAAGGGTTCATTTGGGCTGCAGGTGAGTGGGTTTGTAGTAAAATAAACCTGTGTAAAATATTCCACTTTTATCCACACAGCCCATAAATACCAACAAACCATCTCAGATGACATCACGGCTTTTTGCTTCTAAAATGTCTTCATCTGTCGCCTCTCCGGCCTTCAGCTGTGAGCTTGGCCTGACTTTGTGCATGTTTGGACGACATAAACTCCACCGTACGCTTTAATCCAGATTATTAAGTGGCTGGTAATCATCTCAGTCTGTCTGCAGCCTCCACATCTTTACATCCACGCTGCAGTGACATAACTCACATTAGCGGCGCATAAACAGAGCTTCATTGTCCGAGTGACGCTCGGCTTTCTGAGAGGCAAAGCCGCCGTTTCACAACCTCCACGCTCGTTTAGTGAAGCCTTATTAAAGAGAACAACGCGCCCTAGGTGCCACCCCGAGTTCTCGGTACAGAGAAACTTCCATCAAAATCCGGGGAAGCCGAGCCGAGGGAGGCAGCAGCAGAAGGGCCCATCGAGGTGCGCTTCTAATGCGATTATCTGGGGATTAGTTCGATACACAGAGTGCTGCTGAACTAATCAGGGAAAGATCTGCCCCCCCCCCAAGTTTCAGCTTCGTGGAGAATCAGACTCTGGGAATCAGTCACATAAAAATCTGCCCAAGCCTGAAGCAGGTTTGGTTTTAATGTGGGGTTTGCCCAACAAGTTGAGGCATGAATATGAGGCGTGTCATAAAGCTGTGCAGCTTCATGCTCACTCCCCTGCGACTGCAGAGGAATGATAATTGGAAAATAACCACACAGGTTTCGTGCTTTCCGTCTCACCTCGGAGCCATCGCAGCAGGAAGTGGTCGTGCTGAGCCGGAAGCTGAGGGAGAATGTCTTGAATCCGCGCTCGAAACTAGACACAAGAAGAGAAAAATGTGACTTTCAGGGGTTTACTCTGCTAAAACGTCACACTGAAGAGCCTGGATGTAAAAACAAAACTTGAATGGCAGATTTCTGTTGGCTGTAAACACATTCCTCATAGGGGACACACATGCTGAAAGTGTTTCCAGGTGTTCATGGAACAAACTGGAATGGTTTCATGAGGAACGATGTGTGCTGGAAACAGCGCTGCGGTGTCCTGAAGCCATGAACACATCACGGGTTAGATGGCTTTACAGTTACAGGCGTGGCAGCGGCTCCTGAGAGGAACTGATGGAGGATACTGGGGTTCGGGAAAAGATTTTAAATGAACCTTAATGCAGAATCCCGACCCTTTTAAACAAAAGCTGAACATGAAAACAGTTCCAGTCAAAATCTTAAGTTTGCCGTCATAACACCTGGTACTTTTTTTATTTGAAGGACGGAGGATTTTGTATTTTACCTGAGTAAAAGAAACCGGCTCATACACTGAAAATGTGTTTTTGGGGGGTTTGGGTTTTTTTTTGCTGCCACTACAACTTGCTTTTGATCATAATAATATTTTTATAAATATGCATAGTTATTTTTTTACATAGAATACATTTATATATATCCATAATTATGATAGATAGATAGATAGATAGATAGATAGATAGATAGATAGATAGATAGATAGATAGATAGATAGATAGATAGAT
>JAVQJG010157176.1:0-20619 GCA_036024015.1 Craterocephalus amniculus
GATCACAACCTCCTATTTCAAGTATATATTTTATAACAAAGAGGGACAAAACAAAAAATGAGAGGGTTAGTGTGCAGGACTCGGCGACATCTGGTGGAGGAGTTATAAACTGCACTAACTTATGTTGTAGGGAAAACTAAGATGACCACTCTGGAGGCCTGTGTGGGGAAAAACCTTCCAGTCTGACCCGGTGGCCTGTGAACTGGGATTATTAAGGCCCCATTAGCAGGTAAAAACACATTCAGACTCGTTTTAACATGAATTTATATCAATCAGAGTGTAGGAATGGAAACCAATGGCTGTATCTGAACCACTCTACCAACAAGATCAGTGGTCCTGCCACTGCCTCTAAACCTCAAACACACACACACATCCTCTGAGGAATGTCTACCATGTTGCTTCATGGTGTGTAAACTATTTGGTGTCATCGATGGTTACAAAAAGCAGCAGAGCCCATCACTGAAGGTTATTTCTGGCTCGCTGTTAACGGTCCAGAAGCACCCAGGTTCCCCCCATCCAGCAACCCAGGAGAGGCAGCTTGACTTCAAACATTGATTTTAACCTGGCAGAGTTCAGAACATTTACTTTCTGTGCTCACACAGTCAGATTTCTCCCTGCAAACCTCAGAATTTCTTTATCAGGCTGAATTATAAGGCTTCGATGGACAAACGTCCCCCAGGTCTACTTCCTGGTCTGGTTGTGCTGCTGGAACCGTTATCTGTCGTATGTTTGGGAAACTGCTGCTTCCAGGTGGAAACGTTCTGCACATCCTGACACTGGCACATCCTCGTGCAGCTCCGATCCCTGGAGAAAATCTACATCTATGGGATCATTTTAAAACGTGCAGGGCTTATTTTTTCCTTTAAAATGGTTTAAGAGATCTGTTCCATGACTGGGTGGTGCAGGATTGAGCTGCACCACCCAGTCATAGAACAGACTTCTGAGGACCACCCTGGAAATCTGGACTTAATTTATTTACTATGTGGAGTCGTGGTAGATTCATATCTTCTCCTTTAGTTTATGTTAGGCCTCATGAGGATGTTTTTGGGCCAAGATGCTGAGATATGCAGGCAGGAGCTCCCACAGTGCGAATAGGTCCAGAATATTCTAGTGTCTGTGAGTTTTGGGCATTTTGTTTTACTGCAGACAGAATGAAATGGAAATATTTCCGATTTCGCCTTGTTACCTTCTTTTTTATTAGTTAATAAATATATTCTATATATACATAAAGTCTTGTTTCTCAGAGAAAGATTGTAAGGAATTAGTGTTTTTCAGTGTAGTGTCTCCATCTACAGCAATGTTTTAAAGATGGGTAAGAAAAAACGTAAATTAAATTAAACTAAATATATCAATATACAGTAGTTTATATGTCTGAAAAAAGTAAAATTGATCAATGTTATGAATAAAATTTAAATAAGAAAAATGATTTTATGAATTAAAATAAGAGTTTATATTTAAGCTTTTGTGTATAGTAAGAATATCAAGCAAAATAGATGAAAATAAAATACATAAAAAATTTCAATAAAATGTATTTATAAATGTCCTTTTTTATTATTTTATAAAAATATAGTTTATTAAATATGAACATATTGATAATATACTTGTTTTTCTTTGGAGTAAAATAAAAAGGAGAAAAATGTGGATTTTAATGATTTATGCTGTTATGTTACTGGTTCAGCCCACCTGAGGTCAGGTATATGGAAGGTGGCCCCTGGAATAAAATATAAATGGACACCCCTGGTTCAGAGCGTTCTGGGCTGAAAACTGGTTCTACAGGGGTTCAGTGCAGTGTTGAAAAGAGAAAATTAATAAACCACCTTTAACCACAAGTAAGAACTCAGTGTGGAAACATGGAGCATGTAAACCTGGTCCAGAGATGAGGAGGCAAACCTGGATTGTGCTCAGACCTGTCACTATTCCAGATGTTTGTTGGGAGCAAAGAGGAGCATCTAGACTGCTGTCAGGAGGAAGACCAAAAGCCCGGGTCTGGGATGCTTTCTGCTGCTTTCCAGATGCAGCAGCATGCCTGAAGAGGGTGCAGACACAGAGCTACGATGACTAAAACTGTTGCACACTAACATGTGTTTGCAGGAGGAACGGAGGAAGCTACCAGATAGTCTTCATCACTGGTTTCTTCATGCCAGAACATCTGGGACCTGTTGTGGGATAAAATTGCCTAAAATAACTTAAAATGAAATTTAATAAACAACTTGGGTTCAAACTTATTTTGATTTGATGCAGATTTTTATTTATTTGTTTACTTTTTGTCATTCAATTTGTCATCTTTCCTTCATTAAAGGCGACAAATTTAATAACAAGAAATGAATAAATAAAGTGATTGAAAGGGATATTTCAGAGGAGCATGAAACGCGGCGTACATCCTGATGTTTTGGGCGTAGTGTAGAAGTTGAAGTGAACCAGAGAAGCGAGAGCAACAAGCAGGAGATATTCAGGATGTGGGTGGGGGGGGTCAGCTGGGGATAAGATGGAGTTATTTGCACTTTAATTACCAGTCTGCTCTCCCAGTGGGCAGATGTGGTGACGAGGGTGCGAACAGTAAAGGGTGGGCTCCTCTCCTCTGACCGGCAGGTTCAGATGCTATCTGCCTGACGTCACACTGGGGCTCCACTACATTACACCGCTTAGATCTGATGCTGCAGCTGGTCCATGTTCAGATGTGAGCGTTAGGAGGGGAGGACTCGAGAAAAGACGAGGCCTGGTTATCGTACAAAGAGAAGTGTTTAAAACAGGGGTGTCAAACATACGGCCTGGGGGCCAAAAATAACCCAACGAAGAACAGGATGAATTTGGTAAAAGTTACTCGAATCAAAATATGAAATACTGGATTTTTTGGAGTTCCAGATACTTGTAATTAAATGATTTGTCATGGTTTCGGATCCGTTGTGATCTGTTAGTTGTAATACTTGTGTGATGAAACAATATATAAAATAGGTTTTATTGTAAAATTAAAAAATGAGAGAATTAAATTTATTGTATGCTAATATATATATATATATATATATGTTTAAATAGTAACTAATTCTATTAATCTATACAAGATATATTAAACACAAAACATATATAAAATAATTACATTTTAAATGTGTAACTGAGGCAAAATATAATGGAAATTGGATTCTTTGAAGAGAATTCAAGTTGTTCAGTGTTTTTTAAAAGTTTAGAGCATTAAACAAGGTGATTTATACTTCTGTACACTAAGATAAATGTAAAAATGTGAAGTTTTCATTATTTCGGGCTGATTATATTTTTTAATTTACTGGTCTGGCCTATTTCAGATCACAATGTGCTGTACGTGGCGCCGCAACTAAATGAGTTTGACGGCGCTGCAGGAGGATCAGTGACAGTTAAATTCTCAGGTTGTGTGTCGATTTTCTCCCCGTCAGGTTAAAACTTGGAGATTTGCTGGTTGTTTTAAAGCAGATTCAAACTTTTTCCCTGTCTTCAGAGATAATTAACATTTTTACAACCAAATTAAGAATTAATTCCCTTGCATATGCGCATACACACAGCATGATAACTCTTATCGTGTTTATTCTTTGTGTCTGGCTATAAAGCTCTGCTTTAGAGTCTGTCAGGATGGTTCTGCAGCAGCGAGCTGCCTGGCCTTCATCTATGAAATCCTCTTCATCAATACTCCATCAGGATGCAGGCGAGGCCTTCATTTGCAGGCTGTTGCTGTATGTCTGTTATGTCTTTAACTGATTTTTTTTATGTTTGCTTGCTGATCTATTTGAAAACAGGAAATAAAGAGTAAAGTGCCCGTGCCCCTGACCGGACTTCAGGACCTTCATGATGCTGCCACAACTCTCTGGAGGAGGAAGGCCATTATGGTGAGGGTGTAAGAAATGTGCCCTAATGATTCACTGACTCCCAAAATGAGTTACTGAGGTTAAAGTGGGAAAAACTGAAGAAAGATGAACAGATTCTCAGCAATTTAACAAAAACGAGTTTTACCCTCCATGAGCTGGATGGAGACGACATAAAGACAAACTAACCTGTTTGTACACGTGCTTCACATGTAACAGGTTTGGAACATTTTCATGTGATCCAGGTGTGAAGAACATGTAAAGGATATGTGGACATGTGGTTTATTTCCACATATGTGTAGTAAAATTGATGGGTCACTGCAGAATCTGGCCTAGTGGCTGTTAAAGGGTTAACCTGTCAGAGAGCAGAGCCCGGCTCAGTGTTCATGCTGTGACAGATGTCTGACGTGTTTCCAGGAGCCGAGGCCAGCAGAGGACGATTTCCTGCTTCATCTCATAATCTGAGCGATGCCGCCGGAGTCGTCAGGAGCAGCAGTTTCCAGTCTTTTCTTTGTGTTTGTTTCCAACAATGGAACAGCTTTGATGTGTTTGATGAATATTTTATCTTTGTGAGATTAGCTCTTTTATTTAGCCAAAGCTATGGTGGGCATGACGACAGATAACACCTCAGTGATTTAAAGATCTATGGTGTTGGCAATTAGAGTAATTAACACAACAGAAAATGTCTGTGCGGGTGATTTGTTCAGTCGTGAGGCTGCTACTTGCTCTGCATGTCAACATTTCCAGCCATAGTTGCCTAGTTTCTGTGTCTACATGCACGTTTCTGCAGGTAAACACGCATGCACCCCTGAACGTTTACCTGATGTCCCATCATATTTGGCTCAATGAAATCAACTTAAAGCTGCAATGTGGCATTTTAATTTGCTTATTATGGTTTCCTAAAATACTGTGAGAATAAAAAATCTGTGTTTGACGTTTTCTGCGTCCAAGAGCAGAAATAAAAAAAACAGAGAAGCCAGATAAAACCCGACTAAAGCCTACACTTTCACTTGGCTGCAAATTGTCACTAAACGCGATGGAACTAAATCTCATTAGTTTCCTTTCTTTTATACTTTTTTACAAATGTGTATAAATTACTTTTACTGGTCATTAAAATATGATCTTTCATCCACATTTGGTAGACGGTTTTTTAAATACAAAATGTGAAAAATATTAAAAGAAACTTCACTCATCAGGCTGTCTGGGTCTTACTGTCTTTTACACGGATCATTTAAATAAACTATACATATTCATGAGGTTATAGCTGCTCTTTTAGTTACTGCTGAAATAGAGGATAATGGACTAACCATGTTTAGGGTCTCACAGGTCTTTTTATTTGGGCTCTTTAAACAGTGTAGTGTTCCCTGGAGAAGAGATCAGACTAAATGAATTAGCAAATCCTGCACACTGATGCACAAACTGTGGCAACAACCAGAATTATTACATATATTTACTGGTAAGGAACACTTTGGAGAGCATTATGGGCTTCAGTATTTTGGTCAGTGTTTTCATCATGTGGGGGATCTGGGGATCAAACCATCAATTTTCCAGCAGGAGGGCGAGATTTTAATGTTTAGTGCTATAACTTAAAAAGACAACTGCAGCTTATTCTGAATTCTTTTTCAGAAACGTAGTTTTAATCTTATGTTCCGTCTTTTTCAGTTTCGCTCTTGTTTTTAATATTAAATTATGCTTCTTATTTCCTGATGTTTACCTCTGCTCATGCTTCTGATGTTTTAATGTGAGGCACTTTGAGTCATCTTGTTAAGGAAATTTGCTATAGGAATAATAACCACGTAACAGGAAGTTAAATCCCAAGTTTTTGTTAAAATCCATCCAGCTTTTTTGTCCTTAAACTGAAAATATGCGTAGAACTGATAAAAACACAACATTTTAACATTAAAGGAACTATACCTGATATTAATTTAATCTTTCTAAGAAAAATGGTTTTCTACGTGGTATAGTATGTGGTAAAAGGGGTAATTTCATTACAGTTAATGACTCATTGATTGCGCATATGTACGAGTTCAGGGCATTTTAGTTAACGAAAGCGGCTAGTTTTTTTAGCATTGGCGTGACCGCTTTCTCTGCCTGGTTAATTTTTGGAACGTCCAGACACCGATCAGCCAGTAATAGCGTTCTCTTAGTGATCCGGAGTCAAACTATGAAAGTTTAACCCCTTAGCGAAGAAAAAGCGTAACACAAAAGCTAAAGAAAAATAGCCGCTATCGCTAACTAAGCTAGCGGGACGTGAAATCGGGTTAAGTCCCTTTAAAATAATACATTTCATAGATATTTCTACTTTGATATTTTAGTGACTGAGGGCTTTGGGCGGAAGAGTCTCATTTTACTTGTTTCTGGCAGAGACTGATGTGAGGACCTACAGAGAGGATCAGTGTAAAATGAGTACATAGGTTCGTGAAAAATGCTGGATCGATTCCTGTTCTTGTGGACTCATATGAAAATAAATTATCCTGAAATGAGTATAATATGGCCCCCGCCCCTGGCCTTCCTGACCTGATTCTTGACACAAACAGTATTGCTTAATATTTCTTAGTGTTTTTTTTCTCCAACTAAAAGCTTGGAAATGTTTTATGATTAAGTTTATTTATTTAATTTTGCCATACAAACACACTGTCATTCACAAGCACTAAGATCTACAGTAAGTTAAGTTGGTGATAACCAACTTATTACCAACTTATGACCATTGTATCACAGTGGTCAGGCCTGTTGTGTCTCAAGTTTGTGCACTGCACTTTTGTCAAATCTGAAGAATTTACATAATTACAACAACAAAAAATTGAAAACATTTCCACTACAAAACTAGAAATGGGATTCTAGTTTTAGAAGGATTTTTAGTTGCTTTTATTTTCAGCAGAGAACATTTGAGTGTATGTTCAGTCATGCACCATGTGCTACTTTGAGGATGCTCCCAGCAAAATGACACATTTGTGGTCCCAAGCCACTAGATGTAAGTCTTTTGAATTTGGCAAATACATCAGAGTCCTTCAACATGACATCCGTAAACAGTTCCATGTCACTGCAGCTCTGTCTTAATAGCCTGTTTTAAGCAGACAAGGCAGCAGGATTGGACTAGTTCAGTCAGTCCCGCTGCATTGTTTGCTTCATGTTTTCATGCCAGTTCCAGTGGCAGAAATTTGTTTGTATCATCTACATTTGTTGACACATGTTTGCTAAATAGGGCTTGTTTTTGTTCAAAGTTGAACAAAGGTTTACCTGCCTTATCAGTACTGGCTGATTTTTCCTGGCACTGCTTTCAGTGGTACAGCTGCTCACCAAACCAGAACAAGCAGAGGCCTTCCCTGGAGGCACAGTTGGATTAAAATAGCACCCCCACCAAATTTTTATTTATTTTTTATTCTTTAGTGTTAACACTTTCCACATCTTTGCTCCGTGAGCTGCAGGGTGACAGTGTGGCTATGACCACATCATTTATTTAAACCCAATGCAGCTTTTGGTTGACCAACTCCAGGCTGAATACATACTGTGAAATGAGACTTCCCTGAATCTCAGAAGACATACAATCAGCCTTTCAAAGATTATAGTCTTATAGCATGCTTTAAATCAGTTACAAATTTATCCAGTCTCTGCATGACTTTATGCCACGAATTAAATCCCTGGGTTGTCCAGGTGCCGAGGTTAAATGACCACCTTTGACACTAACAAGCTTTGACAGTCTGGTCATAACACACCTTCCCGCCCTGCACACAAATGTCAGTCCACTGCTGCTGGGGGCATCCTCCTCCCAGAGGCCTGAAGATTACATGTTGTATCCACTAACATCCAAGAATGAATATAAAGCTCACACTTAATTTAAATCTGACTTAAACTATGATCATCGTTGTTATTTTATTTTCAGCATCCTCATTTAAAACGCCTCTCATTCATTTTGCCATCTAACGTAGTTCCTTTCTTCTGATCTACTGTAAAGGTCTCTCTGAACAGTATTGTGGGATGGGGGTCTCTGTTCTCTGAGAACTTTTTGTAGTCATTCAGATAATATTCTCTAAGGTTTGACAACATCCCAGTTTCTCAACTCAATTAGCCCATTTCACCTCACCGTCACAACAGTGACCATAAAAAGTATTTTGGTTTACAGGGCTTGAAAGTGTTCTTATCACGCTTTCTGATGTTACAGCTACCCAGCCCTAAAACCACTGAATGACACCGCTTGCATCAACCTGACTGCCAATTACTATAACAACCAAATTAAACAAACCATCAGTCTGTGATTGTTACTCCAAAACATGTCCCCTGCAAATCAGATTAATTACACCTATATCCTAATTGTAGCTCGCAGGTGAAATGCAATGGGCAGGATGCTGTGTTAAACATGTAAAACTTGTTAAAGATGACCAGATATAGTTTATATAGTGTACTTTAACCATAAACAGTAAACCAATACTAGGCTACTTAGCCATCCTCTCCCTGGTAAAACCACCACGTGTCTGACTGACAGTCCCCCTCACACGCAAATGAAACAAACTATCAATCTCTGATGATTAATCCAAAACATATGTCCCCATCATATCAGTGAAACTGTATTCTGAACACTTCCAGCCGAAACAGTAAAGCAGCAACATGCTAGGTTTCTGATTCCAGAGAAGCGCTTCATCTGCACTTGAAGGTTAATTAATCTGTTGCAGCACTATGTTATAACAGCATGCTTCCTCCTTTAACATCAGCATAATGTCAGGTGAATGTGTTGTTATGGGGAGTTGGTACTGAGACTGATGCAGGCTACAAACAGCTGAAGAAACTGAGCCAAACAGCTTTAAAAACAAGATGCAGGTTTCCAGAAAGAGAATTTGGAGCAACTTCTGTGTCACGAAAATCAAACAAATTAAATGTTAAAATCAATTTGTGACTGTAGGTTGTTTTTTAAGTTAGACTTCTTTTAATCCTAACTTCAAATCTCAAGTGTAAAAATTGACTGATTTCATATTTTTTGTTTGTTTTGGATTTATTAAAAGAATAACCAAAAAGCAGGCTGATTATACACCAAACTGATGTAGCACTTCTGTTCTTCTCACTGGGAGAAAACTCACTGCTGCCCCCTAGAGGCCTGGAGCACTTCTGTTGTGTGAGCGTTTCCTGCTTGCAATTATTTTAATGCATGCATACTTTTGAAATACATTTTTCAACATACGTTTCAGAAAATAAAATGTTAAATAGTCAAAGGACTACTAGTGCACATGATCTGGATATTCTCATTTCTAAGAAAAAATCAGTACCAAATGGGTTTAGAGTGGGCCCATTGGGTGGAAGAGGATTAACGTTACACTTCTCAATTACTGTAACTTTTAACTACCTTGCTTTCTGCCAACTGTTTCATCTACTGAAATAATCCCATTGTATAATTTAAGTTTATTACTCATATAGTAACTAAAGTAGTTGATCCTTCAAAAAGGATAACTGAAATGCTAGAGGGTGAAAAACCTACAGACAGCTTTTAGGTTTTTACTTTTATGTTTCGGGATGTAAATCACATGTTGGATCATGACAGAGATGGGGACTCGAATTTGCGACTCGGACTCGAGTCGCACTTAAGTCGCACCTAAATTGACTTCAGACTTGACTTGGACTCATGCCTAAAAGACTTCAGACTTGACTCGGACTCGTGGCTTGGGACTCGTGAACAATCTTTATTTTCTGGGCGTATTTTCATTGGCAAAACTGAAATGTCAGAGCAGCTTAATATAATTTCCTAATTTTGCCACATGGTAACCATTGTAACCAGATGATACAACGCCAGGTGCGCGGCTTGAAGCATTGATACTTTGTTCAAATGACACTATGGCGACCGACAGAGCAGATGCCGCAGCAGTACCCTTCATTATTACGTTTGGCTTTAGAAACTTCAAACAAGAGAACAATGTATTCAGAAATACAAGTTTAGTGTTGCTGCAACAGCAGTTTGGACCAGTTCTCTTAAAATATGTGGTTTCAGATTGGTTTTGCTCCACATAAAATATACATATTTCAGATATTATTACCATTATTTACATCCTAATTTTTCATATTGCTTATCTACAGGTATTCTCAATTCAGTAAAACATTCTGATCTTAATGTAAGTTTGTTTTTGTTTAATACTTTTGTTCTAGTCAGAACACCACAATTGATTCTTTCCACAAAAAATGTTGTTGTCGGCACAGAAGTAACGTTGTAACAAGTTTTTAAAGTACTTTAAGTGTTTTGTTCACAAGTTGTTTAAATTAAGCTAAAGTAAGATGTTTGCACTAAATAGAAGGATGTTACTGAACTGACATGAAAAGAGTGTAATGTCCACTTAAACATTTGAAAAGACCGTAGACAGTCTTAACAGGGGGCAAAATATACTGTAACCATGTTCATGATGGAAGAATACATTTTCCTTTTAAAGGAAATCATTCAGTGTGTGTTTTTATTTATATTGCACTGCAGTACTCTTTTCAAGTGATCATATAACACCTAATCAGTACTGAAATTTTATGAAAGTAGATGAAGGAGGGATAATAATACAGTTGATGCTAAATATATCTGGACAGTGTTCCTATTTCTTAGTTGGCCGAATAGCAGCAGATACGAAGGTTCATTAAAAAAGAAAAGACATGGAAATTATTTTATCGAGACTTCAGACTTGACTTGGACTCGTGACCAAAGACTTGAGACTTGATCAAGTCTTACCCCCCAAAGACTTAAGACTTGACTCGGACTTGCAAAAAATGACTTGTGAACATCTCTGGTACAGACACAGAATGAATGAGTCTGACATTTTCCAAGACTCTTTATTAACCAACAGCTTTAGTTAGCTAAAGTTAAATGTTATCATCTTGAGCAAACAGGTATAAAATGCTTGTTTCTAGTGAACAAAATGCTCCATTACTGTGGGGAGGAGGAAAAGATGTCAGTGCGAATTGAGTGTAATATTTGCGCATGTAGGACACTCGTTTGTATCTTTGGAGCATAAAAACTTGATGCCCAAAGCAAACAGGCATCAATTCGCCTCTGTACATTGACTGAAGAAGTAATTTAGACGTGCAAATTATTTTATTTGCGCCTGGTGTGCAGGCAGGGTAACAGTTAAAGAACTTACCTGTCCAGCAGAGGGTTGCAAAACTCTGTCTCAGATTTCATCTTCCTCATCAGTTATCTACATCTGATAAGCCACATCGATGTAAACTCTTGTTTTCTCCCAGTTAATCCCTTTTTCTTTTCTTGGCTATTTTTCCTCCCTCTTGCGGGGCAAAGAATATGGATTGTTGTACGATCCGGTCAGCTGCTTGTTTCTCCTCCTCCCCAACAACTGAAGGGGATTCACTGCAAAAACAAGTAAAGCGAACAAGTTGTCCCTTTTCTGCTACTTTATTCAAACAAGGCGATGCAACATGGCAGTATCCACCTGTGTATTTATAACTCACACTGTACCCTTTTCACTGTAAATCATTTTCAGTTTCATTTAATTATTATTTGATTTATTATTATATATTCTGAGTGATGTGTAGGGTTTTTATTTTGTGTACAACATGATCCTTTGATATTTTTTCTGTTGCTCATTAAATTGTGGTTCCCAGAGGTTGTTCTTATTGTGCCAATAAAAGGTTGTCAATCATTAATGACACAAAAGGCAAAAAAGCAAACTGTCAGTCTGTGCTGCTTGTCATCATTTGTGACTGCATCCACAAAAAGGTAAATCAGCAAACCCATTTTTTCAACAGGTGCATAAAGAACAGAACTAAGCTCTGATTTTTAAACTTACCCCTTTAAGTCGGTCTTAGTGCTCCATAAATTTAATGGGGTGCTGTTAGAAAAAAAAGAAAGAAAGTTAGAGCTGAATGAGCTGTCGATATATTAATGTTTAGTATCTCTAAAGGTATTTTGGTCATGTGAGGAAACAACAACAACGTGGTCCACGTGGAGGCAAACAAACAAAATCCACAACGCTTCAAACCTCAAGAGATAGGTGGTTTGACCAGGTGTAAAACGGCAAGCTGGAAGAAGGGTTGCAAGGAATTTGATCTGAGTTGCGTTTGGGTGATTTTTTTTAGTGGCTAATTGATTTTATTTAGGAAAGTGCTGTTAATAGTTTCGCACGTAGCATGAGGGGTTTGAAGCCTGCTGTTTTGGCGTGCGTCTGCATAAATTAACCAGACGCGGTGCTTGGAAGTAAGGCAGCACTCTCACGTTGATCGGCGCTCGACGCAACTTCCCAGGTTTGTGAAGACTTCTGTCCTTTTCTGTGCAAAGCTGTTTACTTCAGTTATAGCCTCTTTCGCCTTCAAAGTTTTGTTTTAATTTAATCCACCCGTATTATGTAAACAGTTTAAAATTATGACACATATTTTCAGTCTTTGCCGTGGCGTTGGGACTGCATGCTGTGGTCAGGTAAGTGCGGACTAAAGTTAAATTTGCGCAGTTGACTGATCAACTATGAGATCTCTGTCGGGTTAAAAGTAAAGCAAACGTGCATTTATTTGTTTTTCTGCGTAAAGACACTCACCGAATGACGCTGTTAATTAGTTTAAAACAGGTGACCACGAGAACATGCTTGATTTTTAATGAAGCGTAACCTTTGAAGATTTTGGATTATTAAGGAAACTTAAGGATAAAAGTAACCCGAAGGTAGACTTATAACAAAGTTTACAATATTCTTAAGAATTCTGGAGTATGTGCACATGTTTTCTTTGATTCTTTGAAGAAAACCAGGCAGTATTTGAGTCAATAACTGGGCTATTTTACCACTAGATTATTGATGTAAAATATTCTGACTCGTATCTTAAGCAATAAGTTTGTATATGAACAAAATCTATATAATGTCTTGCTTTTTTATATTTAAAATATTAAAAGTGGGCATAATAACCTATATAATTTCCAGAACCAATGGTTATCACTGTTTATTTTCTAAACGTTCCTCAGATATTTATAAAAATCTGTCAACAAGGAACTCTGCATTCAACAAACAAGTGACTTGCTTTTTGATTAGAATATTGCACTGGGTTGTGTTGTTTTTGGTATTGTTAGGTATAGGCTTTATTAGTTGTGATCGCTGCATGCTATAGCCAGTTTGTAAGGTTTGATGTTGAAAGAGATATTGTGAAAGTCTGTTCTATGGTATAGCCTGTGCATATCATTGTTCTTCCCTCACAAACCCCAAGCTTACTGTGTAAGCTTCTGAAACTGAGTTAGTCTTACTAAATCAAAATGCAGTAAAGTTTACACAAGGGGTGTAAGTCTACATCAGTATTTAAACTCAACTATCATTGCATCTTTAACTGACAGCCTCAACTTACTCAGAGTTTCGGTTTACTAAAGGTTATCCTGTATTTGTAAGTATTGAAAATGTATTAAATTTGTGAATTTTGTGCAGTCAAAATGTTTTGATGAAATGGGATATTAAAAAAATCTAATTTGTGCTTCTTTTTGTTATTGGTTTATGGAAACGTTGCAACAATTACATTTACTTAATATCTTGTCTCCATCTAAGCTTTCTGTGCGTCTGTTAGAACATAGTTCCTGCATCAATAACACAAGAACTGCAAGCTCTTTTTTTCTTTATTTTCTGACATGGTGGTTAGGCATTGACTCTGACATACTTAAGTTAACTTTCTTTGTCTTTTTGGGGGTGTGTGGGGGAGGTTGCTCCTTTCTTTTTCAGAGGTAGCCAATCAGCCTAAACACTTTAAAATCCTTTGAATACGCTAAAGTGTAATCACATCAAATCAAATGTTATTTATGAAGCATTTTTCGTACAGTAAGTAACAAATTGTGCTTTCCATGTCAGAAACTATTTTCACAAGTTAAAAACACAAGCCCCCACTCTTTGAAATTTAGAGCTTCTCCCAAAACCTCAGATGCCCAAAGGACGCGTTTAAAAGTACTTCAAAAATTTATTTCTAAAAGAAATAAAACAAATTGAATTAAAAACAAAGATAAAGAACTGTCTTAATCTGACAAGATCATGTCTAAGTCAATGACTACAGCCAGGTTTCTGGCTCCGTTAGTGGTTTCTAATTTACCTGTTTGAAGCTGAGCACAGACTTTAAATCTTTCTTCTATGGTTTCAGTTTTGTTTTTATTTAGCTGAAGAAAGTTCTGACACATGCAGTCTTTAATATGATCAATGCACCTGATTAATGAATCATCAGACTATAGTCTTTGTGATATGGTTTTGTAGATTTGTGTCATCAGCGTATCTATGTTAATTTTGTTGCTTTTCATAATGTGAGACAGTGGGTGCATGTAGATGTTGAACAGCAGTTGACCCATGATGGAGCCTTGGGGAACTCCACAGGTTATTGAAGTTTGCTCGAATTTATAGTTACCTATTGACACAAAATAGTTCTGTCCTTTAAATAAATATCAAACCAGCTGATGGCAGTGCCAGAAATTCCTAATCAGTTTTTCAATCAGTCTAGTAAGATGTTATGGTTGACCATGTCAAATGCAGTTTACAGACCTAGTTGTACTTGGACTGAAATGTTTCCACTATGTGTTCAAGCGGATGCCATTGAAGACCTTAACTAGAGCAGTCTCTGTGCTGTGATGTGGTCGGAAATCTGATTGGTAGACATGAACAGTTATTTATCTTTACAATGGCTTCCTGACAGAGAGCAGACTTTAAAACTTTTCTGTTTTATTTTTTTTTAAATCCCAGCATGGTTTGAGCCCAGAATACATGTAGCATATTTTCAGAGAATATAAACCTACAACAGATCTGTAATCCAAAGACTCAGGTCAGCTCGTTCAGACCAGACTCCAGACTAAACATGGAGAAGCAGCTTTTAGCTGTTATGCCGCAGACATGTTCATAAAACTCCAATTTTTACATTTTTTAAAACAAACTCCAAGCAGTTGAAGCATAGTACTTTAATTAAGTTAAAAAATAAATAATGGATTTCAGTTACAAAATAAATTGTATTCTAAACTTTTCACTCCTTAAAGTTACCACATTTGGCAGTGTGGCAGTGTTAACTGTGACATTCTCTCTACAGAGGGAGAAAAAAGGTCCTGTGAGCCGGTATTATCACTTATGATCTTTTGTTGTTTTGATACTGTCATAGCTTTTTCTGTCAGTTTCGGAGCACCGCAAGCTGCTTTTTTTGCAAACGTGTGAGACAAACAACTAGTGGAAATTAAGGCCCAATCTCATAGCCCTTCGCCTTTGCCTTTAAACAGAGTGTGAAGGCAAAGGGTTATGTTTTCAGCCCTATAAATTGAGACACCCCTCTGTCTGTCTAACCTGCACCATATCAGGAGTCCGGTCAGCTCATGGCTCGCGTTTTACAAGACACACACATCGCATAGCGCTCACAATACAACAGGAAAAGTAGATGTAAATTCCAACCATATAACAGAAACAACGATTACATATATCATAATGCATTGGTGGAAAAAAGTATTCGGACACTGTTAGAAATGTACACAATCACTAATATTTTCAAATTATAGAAGGGGGAAATAGGTTTTGTTGCATATTTTTGCTATAGCTGTAAAAAAAAGAAATTGCATTTGAAGATCTAAAAGTGATTCTTAATGCACTCTTTCAAACATGTAATTTGAATGTTCTTGTTTTAAATGTGCAAAGAAAAAATGGAATGGAATGAATTAGATTTTTTATCAAATGTATGAGGTGTCCAATAACTTTTTTACACCACTGTTGAACTATCCACAGTGGAAATATCAGGAGTCTTATTCACTTTAAAAAATAGTTTAATTGTAATGATCAAAGTTGGGATCAAGGTTAAAAAAGGTACTGCATCTCCAAGGTCGGCTTTGACACACAGCGTTCACATTATTTAAGGATGCAGAGACAGGTGCATGGTCTGATAATGTCATCAAGTGCAACTCTTCACGTTATGATGTTTTAGGAGTGAGGATATGATAAATTTTGCTGAAAGTCTTATGTACGCTGGAGTCAAATGTAAATGCCTTGTCATTACGCTGTAGAACTCACCAGGTATCCACCAGTTCAGTTCACTACAAGTATCTAATATGGCCATAGCTCTTTCAGACGTGAACTTTTTTACTGGAGGTGTTTTGTCCATTGCTAAAGACAAATAGCAGGTAAAATCTTCAGACATAGGGTTATACTTTGTTCTGTAACTTCCATCAGAAGTTTGAGCTAACACCTTTACTCGAACAGGAAGTAGCTTGAACAGACGTTAAACTCTTTTTAAAACTTGTGAAAAACCTCTTCTGCTGGCCCACAACTCTCTTAAGAAAAGTAGATAAGATCAAATCAAATCACATTTTATATATGTCACACCTCTCATACAAAAAGCAACACAATGTGCTTCACAAGTTAAAAACAACAGAAAAAAATAATATAAATTGTAAAAAAGGCCACTGCTCTGTCGCTCTCTCTGACACGGGCACACAAACACACACACACATACTGTACAGACACAACCTTAAGATCAAGTCAGAGACTGTATAAACAAGGTAGCAAAAGATGCATTGTGCATATGATTAATGTGTGTAACTACAGAAGCCAAGTAGCACACAATGTCAGATATACAGTGCAATTTTGAGTTTGTCTGGACCGTGGGTTTGCAAAACATTTGAATTCTTCTGAATGTGCAAGATTTTCCTTTTTGTTAAATAGCCTCTGGATAAAAGATGGCATTTCAGTTTGATTAACTTTGTACATTATTTGAATTATATTATAATCTACTAAGACTCTGAATTTCAAAATGTGTATTTGGATGAATAATGGGTTTGTAGATTCATGATATTTCTTTTTACAAACTACATGTATGGCCACCTTCTGTAGTAAAAAAACAACAGAAGTTTGTTTGGAATTTCCCGAGATGCTCACACAATACGTCATGTATGGAACTACGTATATTGGATTCTGTTTATGTCAATTTCTTGATTATTAATATATATATTTTTTATCTTATCAATTTACGTTTTCCAAATATAATACATTTTGGTTTTCCCAAAGTGAATAGATAATCTGTAAGCAATGAACCAATTGTTGATCAGTCTGAACTCATTTTCAAGTGTAACCAGAAGCTGTAATAGTAGATGGCGTAGATGAAGTAGATGGCGTCTGTCATCAAGGGGAAAAGTTTTTTTTTAAAGGTTTATTGATCTTTGAAAGGGTGTACTTGCATTATAGAATTAACATTACATCAGTTTAAAATGGTTTCAAAATGCCAGTATTGTCATTTGGTACAATATTATCGTTTATCGCAATAGATTTTCAGAAAATTAATCGTACAGCAAAATTTGTTATCGTGACAGGCCTATTTCTTGTTTGTTAGTTTCTTTAACAACAAATGGACATTTGCTAATATTTGATGGAGCACCGAGCAACTCAGATATTTATTTCCCAATGTTTACAAAATTTGTTAATTTATTGGAGATAGAGCTATTATCTGTACTGACTTCATTGTCAAAGTACAAATAACTTTAAATTAAATTTAAATTAACTTAAATATAATTTAACACAGTCAAAATACTTGCTAATTTGTTGTCATAAATTTTGTATTTGTTTTCACCTTCTACTGTTCTTTGTTTAAGGAACTTCTTATATAGTAAGTTTTTTTTTGCAAGCATTCTGTAGACCTGGGGTCACCCGGTGCTTGTCTGTGTTTGACTTTGTCAATTTTCACCATTAAAGGACAACTTTTACCATATAGACTGGATATTATGGATGTGAAGCTCCCATGCTTTGTCAATGTTATCAATATAGATTTTACTCCAGTCCTGGGATTCCAGACCATTATCAAATTGATTTAATGAAGCTTTTGTTACTTTCCTGATGAAAAATACTGGGTCTTTTTCAGGTTTGTGTTTTAAACCAACCTCCGCTCAAACAAAGACAAGGCAGATGATCACTCATGTCATTTATGATCGAGCCAGCGGTTACACTCACTTAATGACATATTGTCAATAAGTTTTTGGCGGTTCGTCTCGCTTCATAATGGTTCTGGAGGGTTGGAGGTGGTCCTGACAGGTAATGCCTGACTGGCTGGTTTGGCCTGGTTCTATGTGGATTTGTCTGGCTCTGCATGATTCTAGATGGTGCCGGTTGGCTTTGGAGGGTACTTAATGGTTCTGCTTAATGGTTCTGCATGAATATGGCTGATTTTGGTCAGTATTATAATTGTATATACATTTTATCATGAATGTAAAGTAAATGTTAAGAGTACCTTTCCTCTCCATAATGGAGATGTGCCTGCACAGGAGCCACACACACACACAGACACACACATATGCCTGCCTACACCCATTTACTGAAAGTGCCTCTCGGCATGAATGTTACAAACGCATAACCAGACAAGTTCAAACCGCATAACCACATGAGCTCCATCCGCATACACTAGATGAGGGGTTCTTTTCCTTTTTACTGAGGCCAACGCCTAAAAACTGTATGGTTGTCATGCACCTGTTTTGCAGTCGTGTGAGAATAAAAGCTGCAAAGAGCGACAGCTCAGCAGAGATGGTATCAGATCTTACTGGTGCCATCTCCCCACGTTCAAACTTTCATGAGTGCTGAACTCTTTCTTGTGTCACCCTTTCTTTAGGTCGGAATGACTGAGAGTCTGGTTTTGTTTGGCTTTGCCTGGTTCTTGCTGGTTTTGCAGGCTGGTTGTAGGATGCTGGGTCTGGTTCTGGGTTGTTCTGCCAGAGTCAGGCTCTGCCTGGCTGATTTTGCTGCCATCGTAATGGACACTATGCAAAGTTCCACTACTTCCTGAACTTCTTTGTTTCCTCTGTTTCTTTACTAGACGTACTGATTAATCCAGGTGTGCCTGACCTCAGTAACCACAATGGCCATACACACCTGGATTATTCAGTTTGTCCAGTAACTAAAGACATGAAACAAATGGAATTGTGATTTCAAACATGTGTTTCCTATGACTGGAAATGCTGTTGCGATGGGAGTCAATGGGGAATTGCTCTGTTTCGCAGCCAGCACCTATTTGATGAGGGGGGAACTACAATTTTTGGCACTTCTGCATTAGCCTAACGTTTTATTTATTGTTTATGTAACGTTTTATTTCTAAGCCAGGGGTTGCCACTTGGGACAAACGCAAGCACTTTGCATGTGACTTTTACTGTAAAGGGAGGAGTTGTCTTTAAATATGACTAAATGCAGATTACTTACGTTAGGTAGATACATTTAGATTTTTTTAAATCTCACATTATAAATGTTTTTCATAGGATTACATTTAGGAACGTTTCTACAAACGGTTGATGCATGAGGGTCTAGGACTGGAGTTTGTGTCCATGTTGCACCTGAGATTATTTTCAGCCTTTTAAAAGAACCCTCTCAATACAGTGGTTTGTCCTTAAACCATATTCACGTTTTCCTCAGTTTTTCTTCTTTAACTGAGTTAAAGCAACTTTTTCTGCCATTTTACTGAAAAATAGCCCCCACCCTTTTTTCTTTGTGTCAATAATACAAGATGTTAACCCATCACTAATCCCTCTACTTTCTTTAGTGCCTGGTTTCTGTTCTTGTTCTACATCACTGTACAAACTGAAACGTTGTTTCAGTTCAATGTTTCCTAAATTCATTTTGAAATATCGATGTAAATATGCAATATGGTTTGAATCCATCTATGTACGTCTGAAGATATTTTCTGATATTTATTATTTCTGTGTTCACAGTCACCAGTTTTCCAGCTAGGGTTGGATCGTGCTGTGAACTGTGCCTTCTCTGCCTTTGACAACAGTTTTTGTGCTTCACTAAAGTTGTTCACCGTAGCAGTTATGGGGTATCTCTCTATCTTTCTCTCTCCCTCTCTATCCACATATGATGTATACACATCCATTATTTTGCTATTGCTAAAAGAAATTTGGTCTTACACGATGATTCAAATTAATTCTCATTACTTTAAAGTTACAATGTCTAGAATGTCTGTTTTGTTCCTGCAGATGCATTCAGAGGTCAAAGAGTCTTTTGAAAGTTGTGCTTTTCTTACCAGTCCTCCTCTTCATTGCACACTTCAGGGTTCCATTTGTACAGTAAGTACCATAAGAAATAAAATAGGAATAATAAGAAATACATACAACAGCCCTGCAACAAAACCTAGTCTGGTAATACTCTGTTAATCCCCAGAATGGTTGTTTGTGTAGTTTTTTATTACTCTGATATCTGGATTCTATCCAAAGTGTGAAAAACTTTCATGGAGACCAGTGACGACTTTCCTCATGACTTGAAATTTTATTGCTGACGTTATAAAGTTCCCATTTGACAAGGAATTCTAAAAATATAGCATTGCAAGGTTCAAATCTTGCTGTGACCTCATCTCAGAGGCTCATAGTCATGGTGAATATGTAGGGCTGGAGAATCCGAATGACTGAAAAATGGTGCAATTTCTTCTGACATTAATCAGGAAATAATCACACATCTGAGTTCTAACAAGTTCTTTCCTTATATTAATTATTGTGTATTTATTCAACTTCTAAATCCATGGAATCCTGTTCGTACGGACAACCCGTGTGTGATACAGTAACTGCTTTAGGTGGGAGGAGACGAGAAGAAACTCAGGGTTGCTGTATGGTGAACCTGCCAGTGAGGTTTACTTCATGGAGGAAGTTACCATGGTAACAGAGGCTGGGTACATAAGACTTGTCTTGTTTGTTGGAAAATCCAGCATTTTCCTCAAACTCAGGGTTAACATCAGTTTTTAACATAACCTGCTTACTGGAACAGGCCCCTTAAGAAGCCTCTGACAGAAAACATTATTTTTTCAGTCAGTATATGGCTTACAGGGACATCAACCGTCTTTGAGAAGCTTGTGTCATGTTTTTCTTTATGTATTATATATATAT
>JAVQJG010157235.1:0-10007 GCA_036024015.1 Craterocephalus amniculus
TAGATAGATAGATAGATAGATAGATAGATAGATAGATAGATAGATAGATAGATAGATAGATAGATAGATAGATAGATAGATAGATATATAGATAGATAGATAGATAGATAGATAGATTGATAGATAGATAGATAGATAGATCTCTTCACAGATGGGATAAAATTCTCTTCTCAAAACAGAAAGATTTTCATGTCAGATTAAAAGGGCTATTTTCATCTTATCTGTCATCAAAATATTATTCCAATTTGTCTTTGGCTAGTCAGTTTGAATCTAAGCAAACGGTTGTTTTTTTAAGAGACACATTCCTGGCAGCCTTGCCATGTGAACCATTGTTATTCAGTGTTATCCTGATGATGGACTTGTGAACATTCAACTTGTGGAATCCAGATTAGATAGAATTTGGATATATTTCAACCTTTTCCATCATAATGTTTAGCAACCCCTGTTTATATCTTTAAATATCCTTTTACATTATGTTTTTTTTGTTACAACTGAGGAACAGATGATCAGGAAATGAGCTCAGTGCCTTGCTCAAGGATACTTCAACAGTGAGCTGCCTCCACTACATGCGAATGCGCTATTTCATTACATATGATATAGGATATTTAGCCTCAGTGAATATAGTATATTTTATTTCTGTTTACAAACTCCTAGTTACCCTAATCTCACAACAGTATGTAAAATACCACAGATCGTTTGCAAAAAAATATATACAATTTTTATCAAAGATTCAAAATTGGATAGGAAACCCCCATTAATAAATCCAGCAATTGTTTAATGGGTTGGTGAAGATCTGACACAAGTTAATGTGGGGTGGCCACTCAGTAGATAAGACAGATTCAAATGTCCAGCAGGATGAAAGTTAAGTAAACACAGCAAAATCAATGATAAACCAACAAACACAAGCACAGCTGTTTATTGCAGCTGTTTAACTCTACCAACTGATGAGTGATTCTGGATGTTAAGGGCAGCAGAGGGACACCCACCCACAATAACTACACTGGCCACCAAGAGTTCACACCTTGTACAGCAAAGCACTCATGAAAATGTGTTCACCTGGCAGACCGGCAGTAGAATTATTTACTAAAACGTTAAACTCCAGCCATGACTTTGGCTCTATTTTGGCGCTAACTTACTGTAACAGCTTCCGGCAACAAAGTCACAAGACTTACATATGTTGACAAGGTTGGAAATGCGTCTGAAATTCTTGTATTCTAACGGTAAAAAACAACAGCAACAAATTAACAATCAATTTATCATTCATTTCCTTTGTGAGTGGCCATGGTATGACCAAGATAAAGCCCTCCCAGGTCTCCATCATTGGAAGTTGATGGACTTTGCAGACTCCACTTCATGTTGGATAGATCTGATAATAGCTTGTCGCCTTTACTTAAACAAAATGTTTTAGGTATTACGTTGACGAAATGTTTCCGAGTGGTGGAAGTATTCTCTCCTTTAAGCTGCAAAGCATTCCACGTGTTGCAACTTACCCTGTTATTGCCCTGTTTGGTGACATATAGCCACATTTTAGCTTCATCCTCAGCGCCATGTAGGAAGTGTCTTGAGCTAAAATATGGAGCGTGCCGGGTATGACGCTAATGTGTCATACGTCAATGGAACTGTTAGCGGAATAGTTTAGGCAGACGGATAAATGATTCCAGGGAATCGAACCACTGGAAGCCGGTTCTGTACAAGAACTGGTTCTGGATTCTCATCCCTAGTTGCAAAGTTATATTAATTCATACCATTAAATTTCCAAGTGGATTTGGTCACCGGCATTAGATATGTAAGAACATTCCCCGTCCATCACTGAGCTGCATTACGTCTGGACCGTGCTGGATGCGTCTTTCTCCCGACCAAAACACATTTATCTCTCTAGATTTAACATCAGATGAAAGCATTGCTGATGCTATGATGCTGGGAATATGTGTGAAAGTTATGTCAAATCAAGTCACCTTCATCTCTACAAAACATTTAAAACTAACCAAGGTAATCCAAAGAGCTTCAGGGTAAAAGATAAAACATTAAGGAGGAAGCTGCCTTGATTCTATCCTCCTCAGTCTGTGCTGTGGTTTGGGAAAAAAACTTCTTTATTGCTTTTAATGGTTTGAAATGGGGTTAAATAACAACCTCTCTTTTTAAATGAAACTGACAAAGATCTCTCCTTGTTCTGAATCATTTACTGCCCTCATTTCTCTCTGCAGAGTTTCCTCATTTTATGTAAGTTTAAATTTTTTTATGCTTTCAGAGGATTCTTAAATAATTTTCATACCCTGCACTTAAACTTTTGTAAGTGATCTTCAAACGTCTCAAACATCTTTAAATGCTTGAGTGAACTAAATTCTTGTCACTCTCAACTACCAAAAAACTCTTATTGAAAGGAAGAAGGGAATGGTGGACGGCATTAAGATTAGTCTGTTACTTATTTTTCCATGATACTCCCAACTGCCAATCAATTCATGAACGTCATCTTACCGTTTTGAAGCCTGGATACATGTGGACAGATATTTACATTTCACAGTTTTGGCTGAGACTGGGCTACTTTTAACTGGGGGAATAAATCAGATAATATAAGATGTGATTCATGAGAAATATAAAAATTCTAAAGGGTGCACAAAGCAGAAGACCATTTATCTGGTGAAGTACTAGGTTAGAGCAGCAGAGCAAATGGTATTCAAGGAACATATCACAGTGTTAAAGTTATTGACTGTTTTTTATTCAGCCTTTTTGAGTTTTTTTTAATAAAAGGATTATATTCATATAATTATGACTTTGCCTACTGCAGATTTGAAAAATAGATTACTGGCAGTTAAAATTGATTTCTTCCTGGGTGAAGGCAGAACATTAAAAGAAATCCCTCTGGGATGTTCACCTTCACTGTGAAAGCAAGAGCACTGTCTCACATGTGGTTTCCAGTGTTCTGCGTTTGAACACAACGGTTAACAGAGAGAAAGTGGGAGGTAAAAACGGAGGGACAAACAAAGCAAAGTAAAGCCTCCTTTTCACTGCGAGCAGAAGGCAAACACTCACATGGAAAGGGTGTGGGAGGGTGAAACACAGTTCATATTGCGCGGATGGCCTCAGGATATTTATAAAGCCCACCAGGCATCACGTCAGGAGGACTCTTCTGAAAAATGTTGTTCCCAGATGGACTGCTTCAGCCCGATTTATTTATTACAGAGCAGCTTCCTCATAGATTACGCAAGATTGCCACAGTATTCGTGAACTTTGTGGCTTGGTGTCTGTTGCCAGCAGCCTGCCTTGCTCAAGGTGAATCAGATGTGGGTCAGATAGAGGGCACCATTCTCTCAGCGCTCTCATCTGAACATGAGAGCAGATTTCAAACGCTTGTGCAATCTTTTTTTTTTCTTTTAAACATGACTTTGCTTTTGTTAAGATAAAGAGTGGCATAAAGGACATAGAAAAACCAAAATACACTGACATGACTAACAGTAATGAAATAGAATTAAAATTCAGCCCTTATTTTTTTTATTTCTATGTAAAAGGAACAAATGGCTAAGATGGTCTTTTTTTAAATCCTTTTGGCACAGAAGCTCTCAATTCATTGCAGGGCTACATTACACAAACAAAGGCCTCCAAAGCCCACAGCCATGCAGGCAAGTCATGTGACCAGGGCTGGCGGCCTCTGTGAACTACACCTGAACTTAGCTAAATGGAAACAGACCAAACACATAGTGTGCGTCAGGATGAAAGCATCCCTCTGGAGGGCCGTAACTGTGGGTTTTGAGTAGAGGTTGTGGGTATCAAGCAGGACAAGAGAACTGGAGAACATTTTTTTGGTAATAAGTGAGTCAGAGCGGACTTCAGTTATGCCAAAATCAGGCTCCAAAAAAACCTCACATTGCGGGACAATCCTCATCCCTGTCAAACTTTTATTCAACTGGAGCCTGCACTTTTGCTCTTTGTCCCTCATTATGCAGATTTATGTGCGCATTTTTCATAACTCCTTCTCTGGCTGACTTCAAACAAGGGTCAGAGGATTAGAATAAAGTGTATGAACACAAGAAAATAAAACTGTAGCAACCTCCTTGCTAAATTCATGATAAAGAGATCATTAAAGATGTGGGAGGCAAAGCCACAGCAGCTATCCTCCTCCTCCTCCTCATGGCAAGTCACTGAACCTAAAGATGGGTGCGTGTGTTTATGTTGCACTTGCATGTCATCCAAGGACTGTGAGTACTCCAGAGAGTTAGGGAAAGAAGGACAAATGAACAATGGAGAGGTAGGGGAACATCCAGTTTGTGTTTGTTCCTGTCACACAGAAGCCAAGAAGAGTAATTGCTTACTCAACACCTCTGAGGTGAAAGGTTAGCTGGAAATGCGGGGGGTGGTTGCACAGCCTGCTGTAATTAGCTGGGAATTGGACAAATAAGTCTTCCAACAGATCACTGGGAGCAAGTGAGACCACTGATGACCTTAAAAGGCCATTGGGGTATTGTTTAAGAGTCGCTGCATACACCATGGGCTGATCTTGAAATGATGATAAAATACTTGAGGAAAAGTGTGCTTGTACTGCCTGCCTGTCTACCTCACAGACATTGGGTGGCACAGCAGTTTTATGAAGGTAAACTCTCCACTCATTCCATAAAGTAAAAATAATACAGATAGGTGCATCTTCTGGGAATTTGCTTGAAACGATGATTTATACAACGAATAATGTGCAACAGAGCTTCCCTCCTGCGACATAACTTTACATTGTGAAGTATTTCATCAAAATAACTAGGGACCTGTTTCCAATTGTCACGAAGCCTCAAGCAACAATTCTGCAGCTCTATACTAAGACAGTTATGCCATATTTGGTGAAAGGACAGGCAGAAATGTGTTCCTCGTGTGATGAGAGCAGGTTTCATATAACAGAGTGATCAGAACTACACACCCCCTTTCCTGCCACTGCTCTGCTGCTGGGCTTGGATGAGCCAGACTGGACTGAAATTGAACTGAGCCGAGGAATTCTCAACATCTGGCTTGTATCTACAGCTTACGGTCATTTGGATGCAGTTGATAGTTTCCAGTAGATCCACAAAGACTGAATTGTTCTGGGTTTGGGCCTTGTCTGCCTTGCACTCGGAGGGCGTGGTGCTCTGGCGCCTGACTCCCACAGCTGGGCCTGTCTGTCAAATCTTCATGTGTCACAAGGCTGAGTTATCCCCAGTGTGAGAATTGGAAGACAGATTGGGGTGGTCACCACATTACTGGAGGCTTTGATGAAATGTGAAAGCTTGCGTTTTTTGGTCTAAATCATCACATTAAGGATATGAGAAACAGGCTTTGACGAAGAATTCCGCTCTTCACAGCTTTTAACTTCATTAGTTGAGGCAAAGGAAATTATTACCCAGAACTCTTTGAGGGACTAAAAAGATGACAAACACTTGCCTCAGTCAGCTAAAGCACTCTCTGGTGCCTCTCCTCCCCCACCAAGGTCCCACACTACACTGGAAGTTTGACAATTGGGTTCAACACCAGGTCAAGCTCTGGGTTTGACAATGGGCCAACCAGTCCTCAATAGGAGTAAAGCAGACAGCTCTTTCACAAAGAACTCAGTCACACAGAGGGGATTCTGGCTTCATGGCCTCTCTTATTTAAACCGCACAAACTGGAACTAAAGAAAATCTTTCTCAGTGTGTTACAACCTTACCAGTACTGTTGGTGCTGTCGCTGTCCATAGACTACCAGTTACCATCTGAGTTACTTACTAAAATTATTCTCTTGAAAAGACAAGCCGTTTCTCTTAGCCCTTGCATGATATTTTTTAGTATTTTTCACTCAGTTGATATATTTGTTTGCATTGGGCATGTACGGACAACGTAAGAGTTGGTGTTGTCTATCTGTGCATTAAGTTTGTTCCCGGCTTAAAAGACTGTATGAAGGTTTACGGTATGCATGCGCATCTATTTGTCTTTTGCTTTTTTCCCCTTTATCTCATCTTTATGCAGCGAAATGATACACATCTATTTTCCTGAGTTTCTGTGTATATTCCGCTGTATGGCAGGCGGGTGCTGACTGAGGGACATGGATCTTGCACACTGAGTGTGTGAACTCTGGCTGAACCCCTGGGTGTACTGTTTCAGGCACGCTCTGACAACCTCGCCCCAATGACCCGGCTCGCGACTGCACAGTTCACAGGGAGGTCCTCTACTCACGCACAGCAACCCCCTCCTCCAACTACCATCTTTCTCCCTCCCGTTTTTCCCCTTATCCCCTATCTGCTCCCCCATGCACCCTCCCTCACCTCTCCGTTCTACCCTCCCTCTTCTCTCAATCTCTTCTTCATGCTGTGTTTTTTCCACAACCCTTCCTGCTTTCTCTCTCTAGTACACTGTTGTCAACAAGACAGAAACTGTCTGTTGGCATTGTGGAGACACAGATTCTGCTGAACTGCCCGCAGAAACCAAATCTTTTTAAATACTTTTTTTTAACACTTTAGCATCCTTATTAGGCCGAGGGAAGAAGTTTCTTTTTGTGGATAATAATCTCTTTGACACACAAATATCTGTTAGTTTGCAGGACAATTAGAATGATTCAAACATTATATTAAACAAAGAGGCACAGATTTGGGAAATGAAAAGCTGCTCACTGGTGATTTAAATATCCTAAGGTGTGAAACAGTAAGGGATCTATTCTCAGTCTATTGAGCAGAAGCCAGGAGCAGGCTCATAGGTCTTCCTCGGCCATGCTTTGTAATGCAGAATGTAGCATTGAATTGTCTTGTTGAAAAATAAATGGATTTTCCTGGTAAGGGTGTGGCATTAAATGTACTTTGACATTTGCACTTTAAAATCTCAACTTTTCCTCAATGTATCTATGCAGACATCATAGAATTTCACAAAGCTTTGAAGGCAGAGAATGCAGTTTCTTGCAAATCTTATAAACCTGTTTCTTTCCGAAGAGAACATAAACAGAATGTCAGATGCTGAAAATGAGAAATTTAACCATTTTATTAGAAAATTTTACTCACCATTTGAATTAAATGTGTTGGCAGAAACACATCTCCAAAAACTTGGAATGAGAGCAAAAATGGCTGGAAAGCTATATATCTCAAACCAAAAACAACCAGATATGCAGATATTTAACATAATTGAATTAAATGGCAACAGATCAATAACATGAATGGGTTTAAAAGGAGTGTTTAGAAAGGCAGGGCCTTTCAGATGTACAGCTGGGTAGGGATTTACTAGTCTGTGTCACGCTTTGTCTAAAAATTGTTGAAGATTTTTTAGAAAAATCTCTTTTAATGTAAAACTAACTTCAGAGATCTCATGATGAGTGTACAAGAGAATCACAGGGACTCTCTGCACAGAGGGCCCGGTTGGAGGTAGAAACCAGATGCTTGTGATCTACAAGCCCTCAGGCAGCACTACATTAAAAACAGCCATGATTCTGCACTGGAAATCCCTGCATGGACTTCTATAAATCACCACACATGCAGCAAATGCAGCTTAAAGCTCTGCCCTGCAAAGAAGAAGCCATATGTGAACAGGATCAAGAAACATAGCCAAACTCTCTGAACCAAAGCACATTTAGATTAGTGACTATAGCTTAGGCACTTCACACATCTCTGAAGGCACAGTTGGTGCTGAGATGTACTCTGCACTGAGGTGTGAGAGGAGCATATGCTCCCATTCAGACTTCTCTTTCGAGGGAGGCCGTGCATGTTTAAGCTCTACAGCTATGCTAAACCCCATTCTGCATCCTTCACAATAACGTGGTTTTGTTGGGGAATGGTCCAGGTGCTGAACCAGCCTGCCTGCAACCAATCCTTTCATCAATAGAAAACATTTGGAGCACCATGAAATGGAAACTCTGACAATGAATGTCCAAAGAATCTTCTAAAGTGCGCTGCTTGGTGGCAGCAAAAGTTGTAGTGGCTTTGTCTTAGCTCTCGTGATTTTTGTATTGAAGACGTCTTTTTTTGAGACATTGGCTTCATTTTTGGTTTGTCCAGGAGGATTTTTCATGCTGGTCAGAACGCTCTGCTACATGGGAGATTTTCTGCACATTTTTTTTGCTCTTTCGAGATTTGTTATGCTGTGTCTCCGTGGCAACAAGATTTGTTTACAACCGGGATCAACTGATAATGCTCTCCAAACTCAATATTATCAGTAAAATAACACTTCAGATCCAAAAGGAGGTGAAAAGAAAGAGAAGATGATGCAGGGCAGGAGTGAAGAAGAGAGAAAAATGGTGGAGATTTAAACCATTTCTTCCAACTGTTGTAATGGGGAACGTGAGATCGCTAGCTAACAAAATGAATGAGCTCCAGGTGCTAACCAGGTCTCCGAAAGAATACAGAGTGCAGCATTATGTGCTTCACCGAGACATGGCTGCATGAACACATCCCAGACTGTAATGTACATGGCTTCAAGACGGTCCGTGCAGACCACAATAAACAACTCAGTGGGAAGCTGAAGGGAGGTGGAATTGCAGTGCTGGTTAACCGGCGTTGGTGTCATCCTGGACATGTCACTGCTAATAATAAGATCTGCATAAGATTAATGGAACTGCTAGCTTCTTGCATCGAACCTGAACAAGCCTCTCAATGAAGATCATCCCATCCAGCAGCCTGAAGAGCGAGAGCACTACAATACTGAATTTCCCTCTGGGATGAATAAAGTATTTTTTTCATTTCATTTCAAGACTGTTGCATTCAAAATTGAGACAAGATTTCTGCCCCTCGAACTTCAGAAAATGGCCTCTTCACTTTTACAAACGATTGTTAAAAGAAGAGGGGATTATATTTTGTAAACATCACCCTGTTCCAAATCTTTGAGATGTGTTGCTGCCATCCTGCTGATATGCTGATGTATCATCAGTTGCATCAATTACAAAAGGAAAAATTGTCAGTGACTGTAACTGTAAATTTATTTATAATGCACTTTAATACAACAAATTTGACACAAAGTGATAACAATATGAAACATTAGAATAAAAACAACAAATGAATGAAGATATAACATATTTGAAATATAATACAATAGTAATAAAATAACCAATTGAAATCATGTTAAAAAAAAGTCAGCATCTTAAGCTATGCAAAAGGCTAAGTGAACAGGTGAGTTTTTAAATGATCACTGAGCAATTGCTTAGAGTGTATTATTTACTATTATATCTGGAAAATCAAGTTTTTATTTTTAGTGGTAATAATTTTTGTCAAAATCAGACCAGTTTGATTCATATACTTAATGTTTCAGTTAGAAATGTTTCAGAGAGTTCAGACATGGAACTGCTAATTCAGGTAGCACTTTGTAATAAGAGTGGTAATCAGTTGTTTGAGTAATGCATGCTCACCGTGAACTGCTAATTAACTCCTCAAGTTTCATAAATCATCAGCAAATGATTTGAATTTATAAATTTATTGTCATTTGGTAGAGCAAATCTTTCAGTGATAATCTTAATCTAATCTGTAAGGAATTGATCAAATAAACCTGACAGAACTTTCTTTACCTATTGTTTTGGGTATGAAATACCCAAAGAAAATGTTTGTTATCTCGTTGCCGTTTCAAAGTTTGACCATTTCACCCTGATTGCTTTGTCACTTTTATCTCATGTATATAGCAACATTTATTTGTATTTTTCTTGTGCAAAAGAAAAGAGTTAAACAGTTAAAGGGTTTACCATTACCCCTTTTCCACTGGCCAAAAAACCCGTTTAAACCTGCGTACAATCGGCTTTTGGTGACAATGGGAAAGGCTCGGCGACCCGCGTCGACCCGTGTCCATCGACTCAGCCAGCGACCCGGGTTAAAATCGGCTTTAAACGGCTCGGCTCCGATCGGCATGCGGTGTGAACGCCAGACCCGGGTTGACCCGCTAATTCACTGATGACTTTGGGCGGTACATGTCCACAACTTGACATCTTGCCAGTTGCTTCACATGCAAAGGTAACAGACGTCTCTGCTTCAAGCACGCATTCAGGAGCCTACATTCTGTGGGAAAATCGGCCGCCACCCGCTGAGTTGTTTGGACGGACTAAAGTGCAAAACAAGAAAG
>JAVQJG010157242.1:0-26999 GCA_036024015.1 Craterocephalus amniculus
TATCCCTTTCACAAAATGTCTTATACAAACACACTCTGGTCAGTCAAAAAAAACCAGGAAACATGCAACAAGTGCTGATGTACAATCTTCTCTTTTTTCAGAGTATTTGTACTACAGGAGACGCCAGCTTTCTCGTGTCTGTAAGTAATGGTATTCATGTCTCTGGAGCCATAAAGTATGTCCCATGTGAAGCATGATGGATGAACACGTTTGGTATGAGAAGAGACACGCTAACATTGTCTGACACTCATGTGCAAAACCTATAAACAGAATGAGCATTTACAGCAAAATCCAGACCCAAAACAACTGGAGGGTTTCAGCTGGACAGCGTGTCTGACCTTTTGTTCATTCTCTTCACCCTCCATCACCTTCTCCCTCTCATCCCCGTCCACTTACCAGCCCTAAAATATTACAATAACAGGATTAGTAACAGGGGGATTTCCCTAAACCAGCCAGTGGAGTGTTTTGATATTTATACTGCAGCTCCAGAAAGTACTGCAGTGATCAGCTATTTCAAACAGGGAAAGCTGTTCAATCTAATGACATGTAAATGGTCAGACTGAAAGGGTTCCGCCTTCCAGGTGAATACTGTTTGAACTCTCAGGAAAGAAAAATATTAGTAACATGAGTAATTTTCCCTCTGTTAGCATAAATAACTTCCACTCTTTGCTGGAGACAAACAATTCCGACAAAAGTAAATAGAGGCTACAGACAGGAAAACATGAGCATTAAGTCGGCGCCAATTCATTGCACTGTTGATGCAAGCAGCAGCTCATATTCCAGACTTTACACACCCACGAGAGAGTGGTAAAAATCAACAATTCATTTAGTTGGAGATTACTTTTTGTGTATAAACAGAATTCATATGGCAGCTTTATACGGTCTGAACCGCTGCTATAAAACAGATGCTGTTCTGTGGGTTGAAAAAACTAATTTAAAGAGTCTGTTTATGCTCTGAATAACACTGGAGATTTATAACACTATGGTTTCACACTACTAGTTAAGTGCAATGCTGTTCATTATTTCTCTCATTACTGTGTGACTTCATACCGATCTACAACCGTGTTGTAAATAATAATGTTGGCCATTTTATTATGAGTGTGAATTTCATGTTTTTTTTTATCTTTAAAGTTTCTTCCCAGTTTTTATGTACAAGGTGTCTTTAAGCAACAGCTATCAGGCTGAATTTGATCAAACCTGGTGGAGGTATTGCATCTTCGTGAAGGACTGTTTTCCTCAAGTATCCTAACCAAATTTAGATTTTGTACCATTTTTTAGCCATATTTCATACATCACTAATGCCCTATGAACCAAAAAAATCAATGACAGTGAGGTGAGTTTCTGTTCTTGTGGATACACATTGCTAAATTCAGTTTAATGCTCAAACACAGAAACATGATATTATAAAATGTTTTATTTAATCTTCAGATAGACTTTATGATTGTTCACAGAACAAACTGAGGTCCTTCGTATATCTCTGTCTGACCCGTTGGCTCTCACACTTGTTGACTGGGAGTCTCAGACAGTAAGTCCTTTGGGCACAGCCTCACAGACAGTCGGCCCACGATAAGAACGGCTCAGTGGAGGAGCCGCTGATGTCAGCAGTTAACTGTCGGGATTTTCTGGCTGACAGGGGATCTGTGGAATTTCTCTTCTCCTTGCCATCTCCAGCAGCGGGTGGCCAGCAGCTCTGTCCATCCTACACGTCCTGCAGGCTTATTACGCTGGCCTGCTCTGAGCAAACAGCAGCTGGGTGGTGGGGGAAGCTGCTGACCTTCCATCACACTCAGATTCATATCAGTGGTTCACCTCTGCAAGAACTTCTGGCCAAAGATGGTTTGGGCTAAACGGAGAGGCCATGATTGGGAAGAAGTGTGAGTGAAGTGGATTCAAGCTGGTTGTTTGGCAAATAGATATTTTGTATTATTCCTGTGTACAGTGGTGGAAAAAAGTTTTCGGACAAATGTACACAATCACAAATATTTTCAGATTACATAATTTTAAAGTTTTTTTTCAGGCTTTGTTGCTTATTTTTGCTGTGGCTGTGAAAAAAGAAACTGCATTTAAAGACCTTAGAGTGATTCTTAATGCACTTTTTGAACATGTAATTTGAACATATATTTATTATTGTTTTATTGTTTTTTTTATCCTTTTGCATGCATTCTAATCGATCTTTTGCTTTTTATGTACTTTTGGTACAGTGTTCTTGTTTAAATATGATGAGAGTAAATGGACTGGAACGGATTAGATTTTTTTTTGCCAAATGCATGGGGTGTCGGAAAACTTTTTTCCATCTCTGTATGTGCAAGAAGCTACTCCAGAGTTCTCTAAAAAAAAAAAACCATCTGCTTTTCTCAAGGCCTTGCAAAGTTTAATATTGGAGATTACCTCATTGATACTAACAGACTCTCAACATAACTGCGAGGGAGTGGAGAAGTTGGTGACTGTCTGTGACCTGATGTTGCCATAAGACAAACTATGCAAGAGTCAGAGAGTGAGCCTAACTTTGCATATAAGAACAACACTAAGTAGCACTTTAGCCTCCACCTGCCTGCATGCTTGCCTCATAAATATATAGGTATTTTTTTTCAAGTTTCTCAGAATTTCCACTTTTCATCAAAATCTCTCTGATGTATAAAAGCAACCAGACCAGTGGTCAAGTTTAGTTTCAAAAGCCTTTTAGGCTTACCTTACTGTGACTACAAAGTCCCTCAGCTGGTCAAATAAAGGGATTTAAAATTACAAACAAAACACCAGGATTCATTCATTCATTCAGATCATCATTTCCTCTGGCTTTTCAACCAGGTCTAACTTTACATTATTGCTCAGATGCATTTGTGTTGGATGGCAAACAGCGTCATTAAAAAGGAGGAAAAAGGAAGAGTTGTTTCCACACACCAGCCAGACAGCGTAGCTTCTAAACCCAATGACAAAGTGTAAATAAAGTAAGACATGACCAGAAGCCTCAGATGAAGTTATTGCCAGCTGAATAAATGTTTTTCCAATCACTCACCTGTTGTAACACAACATGGCAAACATGCAAAAACGGGGACATTGTGTGATGCACTATTCATTCTGCTGCCGTGTATGGATATAAACGTACAAAATGGTGAAACTTACAGCTAATTCTCTGTGCTACTCCAAATGTAATTAGGAAATGTGCCACCCAACACTGAAATGGTCCACAGATAATGTGCTGTTATTACTGGATGCTTTGTTGAAAAGTTACTTCAATTATCCCAACAGAAGCTGCCATTTTGATCCATCTTTAGAAGTAAGTCATCAGAGGTATTTTTGTTTTATTAAAAATCCAAACAATCTTTATTAGAAAATATAACCCCAATTCAGAATATTTTTCAAACAGCCAAAACCTGTGTGTGTCAGAAACTTTACACTTGTTCTGGGGTGGCGTCCGCCAAGAGGAATAAACTCACACACAGTTGCGGTACTGGAAATATAAGACAATTAGTTCTTTATACTGTGAAAACTTTCAAAGACTGTTTACTTGAGCATCTAGCTACTAATTATTAGATTATGGGCATGCACACTGCCATTAAAAATATAAAGCACCATCTTGACTGACTGATGAAATTTAGATAACTTAATTTACCACTATAAGTTGCTAACACCCATATTTGTACAAACACAACTGTCAGTCCAGCCTTACATTGCTAAAAAAAATCAATTAAAGATTAATATTCTCATAAATAATACAATTTTACTTGTAAATATGACAGATGCTATTACATGAATAAAAAGATGAGTCTAAGTGACTAGCAGAGTAGCAGCTGTTTATTAGGAGCAACGAGAGGATATTTAGCTGATGTTTGAACCTTACTGTCTTTAGCTGCTCAGCTCCTGGAAAGCAGAGTAAAAATAAGTGAAAAGTTCAGTTAGTTTTTTTACTTTGATGTCATTAATTAGAACTGAGAAAACATTTTCAGACTTACACAACAATCCTGCAGTTTCTTGCTTGGACGTAGCTTCCAGTGTACCTGATGTCACATCTCACTTCATTGTTGGAGAAATCGGACTCCTGGACCAGCTGGGATGGGTTCACTGTTACCTGAAAAAAAAAGACACGTTTCGTATGAATCTGGTTCACTGACAACATATTGTTGCAGGAATAAATAAGCATACATGATCATTATTGGAATCCCACCTTTAAGACGTAGTTTCCAGGTGGTACATCAGTGATGTCAATCCACTGGCAGTCGATGTTGGCATGATACGTATCATAGCAACCAGGACCCAGCCCCTAAAAACAAACACAGCTCATTGTAATGATGCATTTCCGTCATTTTAAGTTTTGCTGCATGAAACGTATCAACATTCAGCCTCGAGATGTAACCAGACAAACGCAGACAGGATAATGAAAGAGTAATATTAGACTGACTTGAGTGTGTGCGGTGCATGCAAAGCGCCGTCGAACTCCTGGGTCACATGATGTGTCCTCCAGACAGAAACTGGCTTTGTGTCCCTCAGCAACTTTCTGTCCAGTGGAGACATCCAGCAAATCGTAGTTACTAAAGGCCTCCATGCTGTGGTAATGCCTGCATAGAGGAATAAATGATTGTGCATTGAAGGCAACATTAAAATATTCTCAACTAAAATGTTCTCTCTTTTAGAGACAGACTTGTTTTCATGATTTAGCTAAAACCTCAGCGTTCCATCACTCTATGTTAATGTATCTGGATATTCTAGCAGCGAACTCACTGGTGACAGCTGTGCCATTCCCACTCATGTCTGGGTTTCATTGGGAGGAAGTCTGCAGTTCCTTGGTTCTTCACTCGCTGTGGAAACCGCAGCAGAACTCGGTAATCAAGATCGCTCACACTCGGATGATATGCAGACCTGCAGGAAGTTGAAACAGGAGAGTAGCCAACTTTACCTCCACTGTCAGAAGTGTGCAGCTGGAACACACTCATGCACTTTACTGCACATTAAAAGTCCTGTTCTGCTCTTTGCCGTCAGCAGATATGATGGTAAATTACTGCCAAAGTGTTTTCTGGTCTTGAATTGGTAGTTTTTATTTTCTGGAATCCCCTGCGCTTTGTTTGACTGTGTTACTTGGCAAAGAGTCTGCTCAGATCAGAGGAGAGAGTCAGTCAGGGTTGTTTCCAACCTTCTGCCACTCAGCTGAAGCACCCAGTGGGATGAAGGCCAACAAACATCCTGATCCAGCGCCAATAAAGGGATGATTTCTTTTCATCTTTGCATCCATACTCTGGTGACTTCTAATAGTCAGTGTAAATATCTTTCTCACTGTAAAAAGCATGACCAAATTTAATTTTTAAAAAGCTAACCTAAAGTAAAGTTCATCTTCGACTGAAGGACTTGTTATTATCAGATTAAAGTCAGACAAAGCTGTGCACCTGGAGAGGCAGTTCTCCTCAGCAGCACAGCGAAGCGCATACATCTGAACTCTCTGGATGTACGAGGCTGCTTGGATGTAATATGGGTCAGGTATCAAGTCTGGGAGACCTGTAAGCAGATGATAGTAACTCAAACAAAACCGCATAGAGCACTACGTATAATTAAAGTCCAGATTTCGCCTCACCGTGGTGGAAGAACCTGGTACCGTATCCTGTTCCCGAAGGGTTGTTCGTGATCTGCCTGTTCCTGCGGTCTGGTGGGTAAACGTGATAGAAAACGGAGTTCCTGTGATGGATGTTGTGCGGATCTCGTGGGTCACCGGAATCTGTTGTATCCTGACTTCTACGGGGAAACTGCGTGTCCACGGTGTTGCTGGACTGCACTGTGGGAGAATCGGGTTCTGAGGAGACACTGGTCAGTGCGCGCACTCTTTGCGCGCCTCTGCGGTCTCCTGAGATGGCAGGCTGCGGGACTCCACGCGCGTTTCCACCGTCCTCAGTCACAGAGACCCAAACAGATGGGGCAGGTGAATCCGGGCTGTCAAGCTGTGTCCTGTCCAGAGGTCTGTGCGGTGACTGCTGTGGTCTTACCGGTGACGCACTGCGCCTTTGTACGCCAATGTCATCTCCAGGTGTACTCCTGCCACCACGAGGGACTCCGCTGCCGGAGAACTCTTGAATGACAGAGCCATTAGACGGTGACTGGTGTGCACCGTAGCCCGCAGCTCTGATGGGCCCAAGGCGTGGTGGCGACTGGTTAGGTACACTTGACCGCAAAGAAGCGAGCAGGTACTGACCTACATCAGTACCCAGAACCGACGCATCCATTTGATTGTGGTCGTTTTGTTCTGAATTACCCCCGACTGCGCCTTCCACGTTAACAGATCTGGTTCTGCTGGATCTACTGATTGCAGCAGGCGCGTTAACTTGGTTAAAATGTTTTTTTGTTGTCAGTAACAGTTGGGTGCGTTTCCTGCTCTGCGAAGGTAAACGATACTGGGTCCCAGTGCTCAGTAAACTGTAAATCTGACCGTTATTTTCCCACTGAATCCGGTGTCTCCACGGACCAACGCGTGCGCGTAAATGATGCTGAGCAGTGCCAAAGCAAACCAGAACATAAACACAAATGAACACAAACACAAACTTCTCCATGGCTCACTGGGATTCTGTCTCTAACTGGTCAGCTCCAAAACAGAGATTAGCTACGAACATTTGACTTGGACGGGTGTGGTGCGGTGGGGTTTTAATTATACTGGATTTCGTCACGCAGTTACGCACAGCATCACCAGCGGGAGGGCTTGGTTTGGGAGAGATTTTGCGCCTGCAATGTACAACCCGAAACTATCAGCGATTACTATGAAAAGCCACTTACATGTTGTCAATTTAGGCTACAAGTTGTTTCAAAGAGAGAAAGATCAAATAAATGAATGATCGACATTGAAACTCACCTAAACCTCTGCAAATGTAATTTTATAATTATTCATAAAATTGCGTAATGCTGACAAAAATGATACAGTTAACTGCTTTAGATTTGATTATATGTGTGCATTGTGGCAAAATTTAAAACTGTAAGCTACTAAAACACTTTGTAACTGGATAGATGGATATCTACTTTTTTTATTTATCGCGACACGAATAATAAATGACCATTTGGAGACTATAAAAATACAGGAAATTCAATTTAGGTATTTAATTCCATCAATAAGTTGACACATGTGCCCCACGCGCATGTACAGAAGATAAAAAATCAGGACCATGGTGCCTCTTCACCACTGGACGGCAGTGAAACCCCACAGACAGACGGAGCTCTACTTTTTAGCTAAATATCACGCGGTTTAAACCTGTAGGGGCGCCATAAGCCCCTGCCGTTGATGCAGGTGAAGCTTCCCTGGAGTTTTCTTATTTGCATTTATTCGTTCTGTTACATCTGTTTCATTCTTTCTTCTTTTGACAGGGTATATCTTATTTTGTGCTTTGCCAAAGTGTCTGAAATGAAATACATCAGTACCATTCAATTCAATTTCTTAACTCCTACATTTACAGTTATAATAATGTTTTTATTTATTTATTTTTTAAATATGTTTTATGATTCTGCTTCTTGAGTTGTGGGGGAACCGAAAAGAGAAACTTCCAAGTGTCTGGTGTAATTTGAGGTGGAGTGGTCAACTGTCTCTTGAGTTGAAGTTCATAATTGATGTAATCAAAGAGAAGCATAGAGATATGATCTGGATAAATTGCACTGGATGCTGTCCCTTTGAAATTACTTTTAAGAGACTATTGTTAAGTATGATTACTGAGAACTATATCAATATTTTTTCAGAGATTTAAACAATCACATTTTATATTCTCAGATAAAAATTCTTCTAGAATAAATCATCTAAAATATTACATCATCTGGCTTCCGGATCCTAATTGTAAACAAGTTCTTAACAGTCTTGAAGCACGTGCAAGTGCAAGGCTTTCACCTTTGTCTTATTTTTTTTTTTATCCCCATCCTCAAGCATGACGACTGCTCGGACGTGCAGAAAGACAGGTAGCCTGCAGCCCCAAGGGAACAATAACAGAGAAAAAACATGCACACTGAGCCTTCAACAAGGTCAAAGTGCATAAAATCTCTTTTATGGACTTCTGCAAAAACATCATGCAAGTAACCCCCCTAAATCCACCCACAGACCATGGAAAGCACATGTTGACTTCTAGCAACTTACGCCTGAATTCACAAGTGAGTGTGAAAATTAGAGCATGAGGAGTGTGTGAAAATGTGCAAGTGAAACATGTGGAACATGATTGCAGAGCAGAGGTCAGGCAGGTTGTGACAGGGATGGTGTAATCTCTCCAGACTGCCTCTCCCCGGTTAGTTCTCGACTTCTTTTGTTTTCAAAGCCCAGTAAACACAAATAAGTAAATACATCTTGGAGTCTGGCTCCGTAGGAAACTTTGTCAAACTAACCTGCTCACAGTGTTTGTACTCTAAATATGCAGTAGTGACACGCATTGTGCATGTTTTCCTCATGTGGTAAAGCCACCAGAACACCATCCTGATCCAAAAGGGCATAGGACATATAAAAACATTTATGAGATGACCACAACGATATTATGCAATGTTCTGTTTGTGTGAACAAATGCAAACCTTTTGGAGACCGGGTGAGCAGCAAGACCATAAAAACAGAAAATAGCCATCCTTATGGTTCACTCTCGGGTAGAATGATATGAATCTTTTATTGCAGACTGTTGATGGAGGTGTTTCAGTCAGCTGATGCAAACAGGCTGTGGAGTAACAAGGTCAGGTTTGTCCAGGAAAAGGTCTAGACTGGGTTTGTTTTCGCTGCAAAGCAGCTTGGGATAATGTAGCCACTGTTTCACGGTGTTTTTCACAGGGTTTGTGCGTGGAGAAACCATGAATAGCCGAGTGTGTTTGCGTAGTCCATTACCCTGACAGACATTGTGGACTCTTGGAGTATAATTATCTTTGGATCATTAACAGAATATTTTAGAAAACGACCTAAAAACACAGAAATATTGTGCCGTATGATCTGAATACCTCTGTGCCGTTGGTTGTTATTTCTCTGGTTCATGTCTGTCCTCACAGTCATCAAGCACACTGCTGCCATTTTTAGCACCACAAGTCCAGAACCAGTGTGGTTCAGTCCGCGAGCACCTGTTAGGGCGTCACAACAATCACCTTGTCACTCCATTTCCATATGAAATGCACATGACACATTATATCCACCTCCAGCTGATGTCAAGAGGAGCTAAAAGAATAGCTGTTACTGTAATAGGTGTCAGCAAAAGGTTGGAATGACTGACTCAAAATTAATTCTATTGATCATCTTCATGAATGCCAGGCTGTGTGAGGAATACAGGCAGAAATATAAAAAGGACAATGTAATTTATTTTTTATAACTTAATTTTTGTCCAGAAAATTGCAGTACAGTGTCCCAGCTAGAGTAGAAACGAGCACTAAAAAAAAAATCCAAATGGGTTTTGATTTCCCAATGCCCACTCAATCAAATTATCATTGAACTTCTACCCACTTTCGAAAAGAGGTGCTTAAAATACACCCACTTACCTGACCTCTTCTATACTTAGCTGTGGTGTTACACACTGAAGCTCAAGCCAGTTTTACACTGTGGCTCCTTTAGGGAAAAGGGGAATTATTTAGATCTATTTATATGAAGGGAAATATAAGTGAGATCAGCACATGCTTTGGGTCTCATGTGCTGTATGTAGCGTTAATCTAGTGCTAATAGCCTAAATCTTGTGCTTAGTCTGTGACCCACTCAAGCATCTACTTGAGGCAACTTAGGATAGCTATTTCAAGGATAAAGTGTTGGAAATACCCCGAAAGGAAAGACATACAGTAGTCCACATCATACATACCTCAAAAATAGAAACATAGCCATACAGACTAGTCATAGACAGTAATAAAGACATCTAGAAAATTAAATTGGAGAACAGCTAGAGCATGTTACAGGTCCAATGGCCTGCTTTCTTTATTTGAAACTTACACCTCATCATTACTGATACTGATAACATTTATGCACCAAATATATAATTGATAAATATGAAAATTAAATGATAATAAATGAATGTTATTACTTCCTTGAAATGACCAATTTTACAAAGAGGACACTCTTAAAATCTTTCAGGTGTGCAAACTTGTATTTTTAATGTAGAACTTCTTGCTTACAATGAAAAAAGAGCAAATAATTTACTAAAACTCATTAAAGACATTCTCCAGAGTGGTTTTCAAACTTGTTCAATGCCTTTATGTTTAGATGGTAAAAACATTTCTGTTTAAGCTCAAAGTTCAACATCAAGTAAAACAAATGCAAGGCAATAATGTGAGAGTAATGTAGGCAGCTTTGCAAATGCTTTTTATGTTTATCATTTCAAATAGTTGCATTTTTGCTGTCGATTCAGTGCAATTTATCTTTCTGGGTCAGGATTAAAAAAATTAACACCTCTAACCAACGACCCCTGATACTCATGAACTATAAATCATTTGAAAAAGGAAGAAGAAAATAAGACAAATAACTATTTAATGTGCCTTCAATTTGTTTATGAGGTATAAAAGGACTTAAAAAGATGGTAAAAAATGCTATAATTTTCTCCAGAATTTTGTACAAATGGTTTTGTTCAAGGCCAAAATAATGCATATCCTATAATGCAACATATCAGGACAGAATGTATGTGATGAATTTAAATAATCTATCGAACCCAGGGGAAAACTTATTGCATTTACAATTTTTGTATTACAAATAATAGCCTAGTACTAGTCAAGTACTAGTCATTTAACTTATTTTTCTCCAGGGCATTGGGCTATGTAATATTATTCATTAATAGATAATTTTGTAAAACTTTTTTTTTTTCATTTCTGTATTTGAATATTCGTTCACAGAGGAAAAAAAACCATCTGAAATTATCGGGAAATCCAATTACTTTTAAAAAGTCAAACTTCTGTCCCTGAACTAGTTAGGCAGATTAATACCAGTATCGATAATGATTCCATTATTAGAATCGATATCAATCGACTCCATTCAAATGGTATCAATACTTTTGCAGAGCACTTTGGTTGTTTTATAAAAAAAATAAAATAAAAAAAAAGGCAAATGAGAATATGAATAAGAAGGACCAATAGCAGAATTAGCTTATTTAGGTAATTTGCACTGCAGCCTTTTTTTCCTCAAATAATTGTGTGATAAAAGAAATAAACATAATTTTGTTTCACTTTGAATATTGCCATTTTATATTTAAAAATGAACATGTGTGAAAACCAGCCCCTGCATATTACTTCTGGATCATACGATTCAGCACTGAGTTTGCCGTTAAGGAAGTATAATTATTTTTAATTTGTACTGCAGTTTAGGTTTTTTGTAACTTCTGTTTTTAACTTTGTTTATTTTATTATTGATCACTTTAAAAGCATTTCTTTCAAGTTATTTTGTTATGACTTACTCTTATTGCTCTTGTAATACTTGTCAGATTTTCTTTAAGGGCAAAAACTATCGGTATCAATTTTGAAGAAAAGAACACCATAAATTAATGGCATCGTATTGATACTAAAATTTGAAGTATCACCCATCTCTACCCTGAAGAGCTGAATGTGTAAATACAACTTTTCGTTTCCCAAATAATTTAAAGATGAAACTACAACTTAAACCCACTGATGTCAATCAGCAACATTCTTTCAAAGATAAAAAATGCATCTAGCATACAGCTAGATGAATCTGAGGAAAGTAGTGTTGCTTTTCAGCTCTATATAAAACAGGCAGCAAGGCACTTTTTTATGGATAAGTTGAATAAAGTTAATCAAATGAACATCAGATGCATACTAATAAAATGTTGCCTAACTTGAGTCTCACTCAAACATCTTGAGTGTCTAGTTGGGATGAGAACTGGTGAATGTTGACATTTCCAAAAATTGAGTTTTATTTATTTTTTATGTAATAAAAACAACCACACTGAAATGTTAGATTTTCTGTATCTTAACAGAAACTAATGCATTTATTGCATGAGAACGCAACTGGAACACATGGTCTAATACAAGTAAATAGTTCAGCATAATGGCCGAATAGTTACGTTCAGTTCAACAATCACTTCCTAATATGGAAAACAGAAGCATCTGAAAATAAAACAATGACAACATTGCTTCTCTGCATTTACAAAAAAGATAAAATTACAAAAACCCCATAAAAAAATCCAGTCCATCAAGAATATTTACAAATTCTGTACAGATGAGGAGAGGACTCTTCCTGCTGCAAGAAAGGAAAACAAATAAGTGTTAGGACAAGGTTTTGTACTTAGTGTAAATATTGTGAAAGATGCTTCCACAAACATTGACCAAATTGCAGCCTCATGTGTAGCAGCATCTCTCTTCCTCCAAATAATATGTTTACGCAAAACAAAGAAGTACAACTCCTCCGTATTCTCACCTATAAACAGTTGAGCAGGTTGTTTTGAATGTCCTCATACACCATGTTGTAGATCTCCTCTTTTGTTTTCAAACCATCAATGTACTCTGCAACGCAAACCAATTATGTTATGAAAACTTCCACTGAAAATCTCACACCAAGAACAACACAGATTGTGTAACGCTACGTAAAAAGTCAACATTATACTAATAACACAGTATTACAAGCATAAAATCAACTGAAACCTACCAAAATTCAAGCCGCTGTCCACCATCTCTTTCCTGTGCTTTAGGTACATAGGCCACACATGGCCATCAAACAGACCAGGAGGGTCAGGGACAGTGTACTGTCTTGTACTAATAGAAAAATACAAAAACAAAAAACATGCATAAATAAAATTTGGCAATATTGAGATTTTGTGGGGAAAAATAAATAAAGTCAGCAGCTATAAAATAAATTATATATATATATATATAAATAAAAAGGACACAAACATAAAAGTTGTATTTGCTCACCTTCTTCTCCTTTTGCACTCCTCATAGGGTATCGTGATGTAATAGCACTTGTTGAAAACGTCCAGCAGGGGTCTAAAGGGGAGATACAAAAAGGTAATGAACAGTCATGTAACACCTTCCGAATAAAAAGTTATACAACTGTTCATCTGCCGCCTTATCAGCATCTCTGCACTAGTACATATAGTACAGACCACCCTGCTGTCAACTTAAAGGGCCACTTAGTGAGCCCCTTTCTGCTGAAGCCCTTATCTATCACAGCAGCTCCTGCACAAGTCTGGATGCAGACAAGACCCAATAGCAAGCGTGCAAAATACACATGTGACATGACAGAAATGACTGGATCCTTCTAATGTTTGTAATCATGATATTCATACAATTGGTGCCAACCGAGCTGGACTAGCCACTCCCCCTCTACTGAAATCTGTGACGGTACAATGATCTCACTTTTGATTCACATAAAAAAAGAATACAAAAAAATAAAAAATCTTCCAAACAACAAGCTGTACAAACTGTTCACATCTTAGGATTAACACAGGGCGATATTCCAATGTTACATGTTCATACAAGTTGTCGGTTCGGTACAGTGCATTCACGACAAGACATGATCCACTATCATTTCACACAAACAAAAAGCTAGCCATGCAAGGGTTAGAACATCCAAATCAACTTACGGGTAGTTGTAAAGCAGGAAGCCCTCCACAATCAGGATGTGGGTCTGTTCGTCAGGGTTGGCTGCATCTGCAGAGGACAGCGTGACACCATGGGAGCGGGCGAACTTCACCGGGTTCTCCATCCAGCCTTTTACTGTGTTGGTCATGGCCTCCATGTCCAAAGCTGTGATCACTGTGGGGAAATATTGACAGAAAAATATTGGAGAAGACAGAAAGCACATTAGAACAGACACAAGCAAAGGCTGTACTGAATTGGTAATGTTTCTTGTGTGGAAGTTATGTGAGGTCAGTGGAAACTAAATACGTGTAATGTACATGTCATAGCTATGATGCAAGTAATTGGGGTGTATGGGTTCTATTATATTAAAAAAGGGCCAAGTATGTGAATGTAAGTTTAGCAATTAGATGAGTCATTGGCAGTCTTCAGTGAAGTCTTACCATCCCATTGTCTAAAGCCGTCCTCCCCGACTTCTATCTGATCGGGTTTCTGAAATAACAGTCACCAATAAAACATTGCTGCAACCTTACAGCTCTGAACACTTGCAGACCTCATGCCCAAGCTGTTAGGCCCAATGAGTGAAGGCACAGGGGGAAAAAGGCAACACACACGCAGTTAAGCAAGTGTAAGAATGCAGATGTAGGAGGAATGACTAGAAAGCAGGGTGCTTATGGATGAAAAGGTGAGGAATAAATACTTCACACTAAGTTAAAGTAGAGGGGGATAAGCAGAGGAGGATAAAGTAGGTTAAAGAGTCTGAGATTGCTATCACAAGACTATATTTATAGGATGAAGGAAGTTAAAATGATGGGGAAAAAAGGATTTTTTTTGTATAGTTATTGCGGAAATTTCCATATCTGCTGTGGGAAGCAAAGTGTGGGGGGATGGGAGGCATCACATGGGAGCAACCCCTTTGCCCACATACAGTGCTAATCTAATTTAAAAAGGAGAGGTAGCCACATAAAAACAACTTATAAGCTTTCTATACATTAAAACTCACCTTGAAAAAGTCATCTTGGTGCACAACACAGCAGTTGGGCAAAGTCTTGATCAGTTTATTCGTCAGAGTGGTTTTACCACCATTAGTCACTCTGGAAAACAAAAACAAAAGTGATTAAAAAAACATTTTCCAAAATAAAAATCCATTGCAAGTTATATTGAGGACTAAAATCAAGTTTATTGATCACAAGTAATGTCTATTGTTTACATTTTAGTTTAGTACTTTTTAAAATCTAAGACAAACAAAAAACAGTAACCAAATCTGTTTAAAAATGCAAAAAGTAGTGAAAAATGTGCTTGTGAGAGTGTGATAAGTAGGCTACTACAACCCATCTCATCTGAGGACACACTTGCATGTCTACTGCAAACTGTACTTTCAATAAACACACTACTGTTTACATGAAATAGCTGCTAATATTAGATGTCTATTGTGTGACTCCCTTATTCTAAGGCTCATATTTAGTATGGATGGATATAATGATGTTGTTAAGACTGAGTCCTTGTCTTGAGATTGTAAACAGACTAAAGATAAATCTCCCTCCGCTTTTGAACACAGTCTCGCGGTGAATTTTCAAATGTCCCGCTCGATTTATGACAACAAACCAGTACAACCGGACGTAGCTTTAAACTGGTTTCTGGCGGGCAGCTGATAAAGCATGAGGACATCAGGATAATCATCTACCACGAGCTAGAATAAAGTTTCCCGTAAAAAACAAAAAACGCAATTCAACGACTAACTTCACTAAGCACGCTTTCATCATTATATTTAACAGCACAAGAATATAAAGTAATGTTGCTCTAATCACCTGTCTGTCAGGTAGGAGGACAAGTCACAATGTCGTTAAATAAACACTGCGGTATCTAAAACGGGTTTGTGCAATTTTATGGACAAAAATAGGAAATCATAAAATAAATTAAAAAAATAGGAAAATGAACTTACCCGCCAATTCCTATAATGTATCTCATCTTGTCTTCTCTCAACAGTCCTCCTCAGCGTCAATTACAGAGCGTGTTGTAAACAAACACGTGTGGGACAAAAATCCAACAAATTAAACGCTTAAAAAATTCCAACTTCAGTCGACCTCACTGCTTGTCTCAGTTACTTCTCACTGATTGTATTCAGCAGGCAGCCCTGTTTATATCACGCCTCTGTAGTATTGCGTCATGGCACACGCAGGCACGGGGCGTACTCGTGGTCCTACGTGCACGTACATTCCCTCTCCCCCTCCCCCCCAAGTCAAGCTACGTGTCTATCGCTCCACCAATCAGCTGGTGGGCATAGCCTACCATCATCCAACTACAGACTTTCACAGTTCGGATACTTCCCTGCACCTGCCGCAGTCCATCTTGGATTACAGCTCGTACTCTTCCATTCAGCAGCTAATCTGCATCATGAGGAAATGAGCTGTGGAAAACTACCATTGATGGTGTCGAATAGATACTTTAGAATAGCAGCTGTGTCTTCTGTGATGCTGTTTTACTGGAAACTGAAGGTGTCAAGGGTTGTTAGATGGCTGCGAAGCAGAAATAAGTTGAGTAAGAAATGGATTTTTCAAACAAAAACTAAACTTCAAAACTTACTTTAAAGCTTCAAACTAACTGGCTTGTCTTGTCACACAAATTATATCTTTATATATTTAATAAAGTTTGTTTTTCTGTGCCAGGAATCTCAGAGAGAAAGGTTACTGCACAGGCTGCTGCACAGACTAAGCACTTTGGTGATATGCTTTTCCCAAATAGTTGACTTTTTTTTTTTTTGGCAGTACTGCATTGGCACTTTCTGGCACCATGTGCATTGCATTGTTCACAGGCATACGGGTATATGTATGCGCCTATGTATGTTCATGTATAGATTTTAGGATGTTTTATTTTTTAACTTTCTTTTATATTGTGAATTTGTGAGGTGACTGCAGCATGGATGAACAACCCAGAACAAATTTCTCTCTTTGAGAGACAGTAAAAGTCTTGAATCTTGAACATTTTGAAAGAATGTTTAATTGGGACAGATATTACAGGATCAGGTGTGAACCAGAATGATATACAACCTATTGCTTAATATCCTGTTGCTTGTTCACAACCTCCATCTTTAACATGCATTCTTTAAATATGTGTGCTTGCATGTAGGGGTCAGAGGTTAACAGGAGAATCCGCCCTCAGGATGAATGTTTAAGGGAGAAGGATTTTATGGGTAACAGCTCAATGTTTATGATGACACTACAAAACATACATAGTTTAGAAAAGAAACGTTTCATGTCAGTCTTATTGGGTCCTGTGGGATAGCAAGCCACAGGAACTCTAAAGGCTAAATATATAAAAAATGGAAGTAAAGAACACAACATGGAAAATGCTGTTATGCGGTTATGGTTCCAAAATTTAGTTCATATAGCTTCTGATAACTAAATGATCAGTAGGCCTCCTATCTTCTCCTCTGTCCTGTGCCAAAATTAGATGACTTTTACTCTGATAATTTAATGAATAATTGTAATGAAATGGCTAAAGTAGAGACAGTTATACTAGCTATAGTTTGATTACAGCTAACATTGCTATGAAATACATTGATTCTGCTTTTTGAAAAATCATTACTCATGTGTACCAGCTGTTTAACTAAAGTGGGATGTTCCCTCTTGTTCAAACAAATTAATATTTTGTAATCTCTTAATTTTTTTAAAACCATTAAAGAGAAATCTCTCACATGAATCAACAGTTTAATGAGATGTGGCCCACTTTGTGTCTTTTGTCTGCCCAGTATAACATTTAAATGTGCAATATTGAAAGCATTTATTCATCTTTCCAGGTATATAACAGTAACTCTCAACAACATATATCTAAATGTTTTCATAAACAGTGTCACTGTTGCATATCACCATATCACCCAGTGAATATTTCCAACAGTGGTTGACAGTTTTCATAAATACACATAAGGGTGATGATCTTATCTTATAAACAGAACAAATGTACCAGATTTTTAGATGAGCAGTTTATTCAGTCATATTTACACCCAGTTGAAGTCAATGAATAACAGTAATAATAATCAATATAACCATTTTAATATGAGCAAACATTTCACAGCAGACAAATGGTGCCATTTTATGTCTGATAGATGTTGTGCTTTTACAGTAAAAATAAAAGTTTTCATTTTGGAAAGGTCATTTCGGCTATTTCTATGCAAACATTGCTGATGATGTTGTCTGTTTAATAGAAAACACTAGAACTAAAAATCAGAAGGCTACACTTTACATTCTGTTGCATTTCTGGATTCTGTTTTGGTTAAACAACAGTTCAGTCGAGCACAGCCAGAGGAACCTTCCCCCACAGACTGGCAAACTGCGGCTGCTGTGTTGGGACTGCTCCTTTAAAGATGATGAATATTTCATGTGACAGTTCAAAGGGCGTGAAAAAAAAGAATATCAAACATTTTTGTTCCAAAGAGGCAAAAGATTAAAGTCAGATTTGAGATGGCAGTTTTGACACAAAGTTTTCATCTGTCTTGTTTTTGTACCATGGGGCACAGGTTTTTCCTTTACCAGAAGACAAATGCACGAGTCATGTTAACAGTGATTCAAAAAAGCTCCTGATCTAAAAAAAGAAAGAAATCTATTGTGAAACCATTTAATGTTTTGTTTAAACCAAATCCAGTAGTGCAAATCAATATCAAAAGCTTACAGCTGATACAATGACTGGCTTCTTACTATTTTGCCCTTTTTGCTACAATAGGTTCAACAGATGGAAGACATAAAGGAAATCATTTTAACTCCATCACATGACCATAATACATGTAGATTCCTTTGAAGTGTTTAAATTGCTGTTTACATCCCAGATGTTTACTCAGCTTAGCCACATGAAAATGTGAAACTTGCCACCTTGCACACATGAGCAAAACACAGATGTACATTTTTTATCTTCCTTGCGGAGTAAAATTTCCACTGCGTATAATCAGCGGCAAAAAGATTTTCCAATCTGAGACAAACGTTCCCATTTGAAAAAAAGTATAAGATTGACAAAATTCTACATCTAATGAAAATTCAGGGCCTTTGCATTCATTGTTAAAAAAATGATATTCTAGTTAAATGCAGATACTTTACATGTGGTGGGTTAGTCATCCTATAGTCATCCTATTTAAGACATTTATAAAGCATCACTAAATGTCATTTATACCAAATATGCATGACATATTCTTACAGATGTTTCTCGCATGGGTTTTCCTGTCAGTAAACTGCTCTATATGATCAAAATTATTGAGGCACATAATAACACATAATACACTACAGGTGGAAGGACATAAAGATAACTCCATAGAGTAGAGTAAAACTCATCCCCCGCATCACACGATGTTAGTACATTTGCACATCTGATAAAATGTCAGGACACCATAAGAGACAGCTTGAAAATGCTTTGTGAAATAGCAGTAACAAGATAAAAAGAAGCGATGATGAAGGCATCTGTCATGTTGAAAAACCTTGTTATCTTTAACATGTTACATTAACAAACAGGCATCAGCATGTACATAAGCGTGAGCAGCTTGATCTAATTGTTTTCTTATAGCAAGTCTTTTAAGCGAATATGTTGCATCCACAACCTGCCATCTTTACGGGAATTCATATAAACACCCAGCAATTTAGGCAATTTAGGCCCAAAGACCTCATGTCTGTTATCAAACAATAAGGGACTGCTCCATTCAAGATGAATGAAAGTATGACCTCAAAAGTAAAACTTCCTTTTGAGAAAAGGAAAGAGTATAATAGGAGGGAGCATTTATCATATTGACTGGAAAATTAGGACAAAGCCGTTGTTGATAAAACCAAGGATGAAGGGCGTGGGACAAGGTTCTGTGGGACCCTGCATGGACAGAAAGAACCAAGTTATTTGGATGATGAATATATAATACAACTTTACAACAGATTTGCTGCGCTGGCATCTAAAGTTATATTTTCCTGACTCTTTTTGCAGATTAAATCAACTTTTATTGTTTTATCTTTTATCTCAGCAGTATATTTAGTTTATTGAAAATGTATCATTTGTCAAACAGAAAATCAGCCCTTTTTGCATTCAAACTCAGGCTCACTAAGCTCGATCTAATTATTAAACTGAGCTCTTGTTTTATAAAATTAAATTTATGGTTTTCAAATGAGAAGACAAGCCCCATTTACCAGGCTTTTTGTTTGGGGATGCTAAGGGGACAAAAGTCATACTGTGCCCTTCTCAGGCAGGGGTTTGTGTCTGCAGCCTGGGGAATAACATGCTGAACGGCTGCTTGGGGTCTCGTGCAATGCTGCATGTGATGACTGTTTTGTTACGGCCTGAGAGGCTGGGGAACAGGGAGGCGATTTATTTTCATGATGGGTATGTTTCTTATTGGAAGGCGTTACTATGTCAGGGGGACTGGGAATAATGGAAGACAATGGTGGGGGTACAGCTTTGTATAAGATGGTTGAGAGTCTTTGTAGCATCAGTCGATATCAATGGTATAGTGGTAAAAGCTTGATGTAGATCATTAGGTTTTATGCAGCCCTGCGTGATGCCTGATGGGAAATTGAAAGTTGATTTTATCTTAATTTCATTCAACTGTTTATAATTTCATAGTCTGTTTTCCTTATTTGAAACCCCAGTTATGCAGGAGTTGTAAAGTTTTTTTAAAAAGCAAAAACAAAACAAATATTAATCAGTTTAATGCATAATTTTCAGTTCTAATCTTCTTTACTAGCAGCAAAACAATTACAACTTGCTACGGCATATTCCTCAGCTTGCTGGTTTCAGCAACCTGAAATAGTCTCATTACACTCTGAAGATTCCTAGTAGTATCTATGATGAATATGAATGTGATGATCAATTTCAATTCAAATTGAATTTATACTAATTTATACATTTGTAATGATTGTCTTGATCAGACAGAGTTTATACAATTTTTTTGGCCAAAATCAGTTTTAAATGAGTGCATTTTCAGGATGTAAAAAGATGCCCTTTACAAATGAAGATCAGTACTGTATGAACTGTATGTTGATTTTTCATATAGTAAACTTGATTTTAAATGTTTGTGCTGATCCAAAATTGTCCAAGCATACTTTTCCAACTCTTAAATTTGGATGGTCAACAATATAGTAATCGGTAATATATCAATACATTTATTGAGAATAAATAATCAAAATAGAATTTAACCTTGGCCGTGTGATGAGCTTGCAACCTACTCAGGGTGTGCCCTGCCTCTCACCTAGTGGCCCTTGCATTGGACTAAGTGGGTATGAATGGAATAATTCATCTGTTTGAAAAAGTATGTATGCATGTTTTGTCTATTGAGAGAATCAATCTATCACAGGCGACCTGTCCAAAGTTAGAAATGCCTACCTTGTTATTGTACAGCAAATAAAGAAAAATAAATGGACAAATGAAGAAACAAGTAATTTAATCAAACATACAGAAAATGTCTGTATAAAATAATAAATGAATGAGGAAACATGCAAATAAATATTTAGACAAATATATAAATTAATAAATAAAGAAACAAAAATGAAAACATTAACATACATAAAATGCATCAAAATACATTGAATTATACATGGAAAAATATGGAATTAGATTTTCTTCTGTATTCAGTCAGTTCTGAAGATGTTTATTTGGTTGATTGTTGATTTATTATTTGGTTGATTGTTGATTTGGGGATTTTTTAGTCATGAGTACTAAAAGGTGGAAAAGATAACATCTATGTCATGTAACTGGTACACGGGGTTCACAATCATAGTACATGGCGCCTTTTAATCTTATCTTGGTTCTGCAGAGAACTTCACAACATTTGCCATTCAGGCATTGATGCATTCACTAGTGCAGAACCTCTCTTATATTATGTACCGTATGACATATTGGACATTTTTTTGCAATTTTATAATAAAGAAAATAAATTTAACAATTGTAAAATAAATTTAACACATGACTTTACATAAAATTACAAAAACATATTCACAATTACATGAGTGTACTGTCCCATTAAAAGGTTAGTTAACCCTTACTTAACGATGGGAAACAGAGGGTTTGTCAGCATGTTAAGTAACATTGCCTGGTCTCTGTGATCAAGCCAATGAGGACGTTATGCCACATAGATTGGACCTTTTGTAATCAGTCAAGAGAGGCACTAAAGAAAATGAAAAAGGATAATATCTATGATCTATTACAGTATATGCCAAGATAAGCTCTTTATTCATGTGCCCCTTTAAAAAGTATCTGCATTTCTGAGGTACAATAGTTGGAGTTGCGCGAGGAGATCTAATTCTAAACTTTTCCGATAAAATATGCACACTCAATTTACTGTGATGCTCCATTTGTTTGGAGACTGGTGTCTGAAGGGAGATGTTGTGGGTCATTTGATGCTGCCATTACAGAGGAAATGCAGATGACTGTATTACCTTTATCATCTGACTCTGTTCTTCTCATAATCCTTGATTTACAATCATTGATTTTGGCCTGTACACAGGGAAACAAAGGTGTAATTAAGCTTTTAGTAGGTTCAAGGTGGGATAATTCTCCTTAAACTTCATGTAAGCCAGAGCTCATCAAAAATCTGGTGTGTAAAACAACAATCTGATTTAGTCTAGTACCTCTCAGACTTTTTGATTGGCTCCTGTGGGACTGACTGCTGCTGCTTCTGCTGTCTCTGCTCTTGCTCCATCCTGCACACACACATAATTATTTTTAGCACTTGAGCTGATGTTCGTTCAGAGAAGAATCCACAGAGACTCGCGTAGCCAGGTTATTCAGATGAAGTGCTTTAAGCTACAGTTCAGTTTGAGTGCTGTTCATCAGCTATATCTGAACAAGTTGATGTTATCAGATCTTATCAAAATCAAAATTAGACAAAAACTCTTTTACCTTTCCTTCCTGGCTTTAATCCTCTCTTCATCAAATCTGGAAAGAAGTGAGAAGTGTTGTCAGTGTGATAAATCCTGCTATCTCAGTCTTTTACTAGAACAAGCAAGGTAAACTTATTTTAAGCTACTTTCAAAGATGCTCTCCTGTAGCTCATGCTCTCCATCTAGTGGTCATTGATACTTACTGCACCACGCACTCGGGAACCTGGACATGCTCCATGGGCACAATCTCTGCCAGTTCATCCAGACTATGGACGTACTGGATCTTATTCATGAACTTCACACTGCAGAGAGAAAATATAAAAACAAGAGATCATATTGTGGAAGTCTCAATATGCATTAATTTAAAAGCAAACGAAAATAAAAAATAAAATAGAGAATACATCCATAGTTAATATGGTTGATACCATTAGTTTTCTTTGTGTTTTAGCTCCTCGTGGTCTTATGATTTATTAATTAAGTAAGCACAAATCAGACAATACTTATTGATTAATCATAAGCCAGGATGTTTGAGGCTCACACCCAGCTGAGATCTGCCATTTGCTTGTGACTGGGTTACCAGATTTAGATTCTTCATGATGGATAGATTTAGCAGGGGTTAGTGTATTTGGATTTGCACCAGTTTTGTCTGAGATCCAACACTGGGATCACATTTATACTGCACTTTCTCTGAGTTGTTTCTTCTAGCAAACTGGACTTGATCCAGTCAATCAACCAAAAATGTCAAAAAAACTCAACCAGAGTTCAGATACTACAAAATATACTTTCAGTGGTTGGTGTTACCTGATAAAAGGCCGGGATATAGCCAGGACAGTACGGATGAACCAAGTGGGGTGAGTGATGATCAGAGACTTGAGGTTCTTCCTCAATCTAACATGAGCACAAATAAAAACCCAGTCAATTAGCAGCCGTTAACTAAGACCTCTGTTTAAAATGTACTCAAAACATACACACAAGGCATCAAACATTACACGCTGCTTCCTTGACCATATACTGTCATAAATTAAGATATGAGTCTACCTCAGTCTATTGATTTTGCATGACAGAATTGTCCTCTCACGTCTGTCTGCAGCAGCGTCATACATGCCTGAACAGTAATCAGTAGGTATAAAAAGCTTGGTATTTCACTAGTTATCAATATTTTTTAATTAAAAAGGTTTTCTTTTTTTCTCTTTCTTTTTACATGAGATATGTTACAACATCTAACATAAAAGGTTTTCTCCTTTCTTTACCTTCTGTCAATCATTTGATAGCATTTCTTGAGCCAGCTGATTCCGGGCATCTTACTTCTAGGAGTGGCTCCGTTCATGTAGATGATCAGGTAATCTTCGGCTACAAGCATCTCCAGGCTGCTTACCACATATCTGGAAAAAAGAACAGTGATGATTTCTTATTGTACAAAACCATTGAGCAGCAAAGTATGCAGTGGAAAACGTTATGTCTAACTGATGGACCTACAGGAAGAGATTTTCCATAACATAGTGGTAGTCTGGACTGCTGCTGTCAGGCAGGTAGCAAGCAGAGAAAACAATGATGGCATTCAGGCCTTCTCCATAATAACCTGAAGAAAGAAAAAGTCAGATATTAATGAATTCTAGGTTTTTCCAGGACACTATTAACATGGACAGTATCTTATGTATGTCAGACAAACTCTGACCCCCATGTGTGATGACCCGGAGGTAAGGTCTGATAATCTGCATATCAATACGATGTTCCTGCTCTCCGATGATCACTGATCTCCATAGGCGCCCGTTGTTTCCATTCCCATTTTCACCTGCTTCTCCAGAGCCACCAGCAGGTCCTGCTTTGGCCGAGGCCACTGGTGTATCATCTAGACAAACACAGGTTTGGTTATTATTTTTGCACGAATATGGAGAAAAAAGGTAAACAAAGGTCTGTGTGTGTTTTTTAAAAGCAACATTATCTTTACTAACCTTCATTTTTTTTAAAAAGGCCTTTTAGGTTGACAATTTGGATAAGATTTTGACAGAGAATAACTTAGGTACTGAAAATCAGATGGTTAATTTCAGTTTGTCATAGCATCTAAATTGAGGATTTATGTTTCATGTCATAATAAAGATTAGAATGCACAAGAACTGAGCACCAAATGTTTAAATGTAAGTTTTTCCAGAGTTCTGATTCCTTCAGTTAGATGACATTTTGGTTTCCAGAACTTCATCAAGATGACAATGATCCTAATAATAATACATAATAATAATATGACAAAGGTGAGATATCATCTGACAGATCAGTTTCGTTTGTTGGTAATAAAGGCACTGATTGGATAGTCGTGACCACTGACCTTCCCACTCTAGGTCGTTTCCGTTGGTTATAAACTCCAGTGAGTCTGTTTCATCTGGAGTATCAATGTCATCCACATTGATGTCCAAGTCATCCGGTGTGTCCAGGAAGTCATCTGAGAGTAGAGAACCCTCACTTTGATCCAAGGACAGGTTCATCTCTGGGGCAATCAGCGTACGTCGTTTGCGGTGAGATGAAGACGCACCACCGCCTCCTCCAGGTGAGTTGACATGCAGGGAGTTCGGTGGAGCTACAGCAAGACGGTAAAGACAAGTGAGTGAAGTCCATGCCGTCTAGCAGCAGTATTATTGCATTTAATGACTGTTTGGTGACAAGTTTTTGTACTTACAGGCTCTGTCATCTGTTAGACCACAAGCGGGATCCATGTCTCCGTACTCTGGTAGAGGTCTGATGGGAAATGTGTCTAGGTAAGCAAAAACTATAGTCTCAATCTATAACTTCAAAGTGAAATGTAAAATTGGGAATAGGATGCTATTTAATGAACCAGTCAAGTCGTGGGTGTTATCACTCATCTAGGCATAAAAAACATAAGAGAGAGCACATGATGACAGAGATGGTTATAAACTTCTCTCTGGGGAAAGATGAGGATTACACTGCTGCAAGGCAGGGTGTGAGTCAGAGCAGACAGGGAGGGGGGAGAAAATAAGAGAAATGGGAGACAGAAGAAAAGGTGTTTCTGCATACGGATAGAATGGTGCATCTCGGTTTAATTTGCACCGCATGCTTTTTATTCACGCCTGTACAGACTGAGTAGCAAAACAGCGATCCAAAATCTGCTTACTCTCAGCTTGATTGCGCAGTATGTTCTTATATACTGGTTTAAATGTGCAAGGGAGGGCAAATGTGCCTGTCGTGTATTTGTACTTTTGCATTGTCAGCAGTAATATCCACGCAGTGCCATTGAGGAATTAAAACGAGCACTCTAAATGGTTAAAAAGGCAAGCAATGTGGAGCAATGCGATCTTGTTCAGCAGGCTGGGATCCTGCAAAAGCCAGTTGCCTCATCTTTCCTTCGGGAGGACACTGTGTGTTCCTCCTGAGCCCATGAAGCTGGCTTCAGCCCAGAGAAACAGGCACCGGTCTGACTCTGCTCCCTGACGATGCCTGCAGTGATTTCTGATTCAACCTTCTCTTCATCACAACTGAAGCTCTTTCAATTAAAATGTGGACTCAGCGAGGGAGATTTTTCTTAGAACAAAAGCAAGCCCATCTCTTTGATCCCTTTTTTCTGTAACTGCATCATCCCTCAGCTGTAAAATCAAATAGCCAGCGATGCTTACCTGCAGGAGAGAGCACGAGGCTGCGTTTATCAGACCCGATGTAAATAAGCTTTGTGACCTCACACACCGCTATATTTGGTTTGCTTACTCATTCCCTGTCCCTTTGGCTGACAGCAGACACACCAGAGCAGAGCGTTCCTCAGTCTTTTATGTGCTGCTGGGTGTCCCCTCGTCTTTTTCTGTCTTTAACTAAGAACTGCCACCATTTTCCCGGAGTGGTGTTGTTGATCGGTGACTGCTGATGCATCACATGACGCAGCCTTAGACCATTTACAGACAGAGCTGCACCTGCTCCCTGGCTTCCTGCCTCCCCATTTGAGGAGGTGGGAGGGAAGAGGAAGGAGGAGCCCAGTGGTGACTGTCATCACTGTGCCCTACTACTTCTTCAGCGCCCATTAAGCTCTGAATCTCAACCCCCACACATCAATTCCTTGTGATTTTTAAGCTATGAAGCAGCATCTCTTGGCAGCCTCGTTGTCTCATTTGTTTTTGTGTAAATCATATCAGCTGGATCAAAGCCTAAAAGGTAGAGCTAGGCAATATATTGAGATTTTCAGATGTATCGAGACTTTGTCACACAAGATATAAAATAAGGGAATATCGTTTATATCATGTTAGCTTGTTTTGAATTTAAAATTTTTTTTTTAGCTTTTTGGATAACTGTATCTTTGTTATGGTCATTGAAAAGTATTTTTTATGATTTTAATACATATCTACTTTCATTTCAGTCAAATACTTGAATGCACATGTCCTTCTCTTCCTTAATAAAAGTGCATTAGACCATGCATTTCAATCATCTCTTTGTTTACGTGACCAAATAAATTTAAATCATATATATATATATATGGTATATGGTGATTAAGGAAAAAATTATCGAGATATAAAAATTGGCTCATATCGTCCAGCCCTACTAAAACGTTATACTGATCTGAAACAGTAATGTACAAATCGTTTCATATCAGTCCAGTTGCTACATCAGCAGATCAAACTAAAGTTTGCTAGAAATAAAAATGGAAAAAAATTATTACATTCACTTCTATTTTTTTCTATCTTTTATTACTGAGTTTAAGAT
>JAVQJG010157255.1:0-25961 GCA_036024015.1 Craterocephalus amniculus
ATGCGCAATCAATGATTCGTTAATTGTAATGAAATTACCCCTTTTACCACATACTATACCACGTAGAAAACCATTTTTCTTAGAAAGATTAAAATAATATCAGGTATAGTTCCTTTAAGTAAAAAATTTCAGTCCCTAATCAAATCAAATCAAACTTTATTTATAGAGCACATTTTCGTACACAGAAATGCAAAGCTCTTTACATCCAGCTGCTCTCAGGTCGTCTGGAAGGTTGATCCACAGGCGAGGAACATAAAAACTAAATGTCGACTCACCGTATGTTTTGGCCCCACTTTGAGACAAACAAAAGACCAGCCTCAAACTAGCCCCACCCTTTTTTCCAAATATGGTCAAATATGGATCGATGACAATTCACTCAACATCTGGTGATTCAACGGTGGCTGTGTTAATCCTTATAACAGAGTCTATAATGAAACACTGAATCTCTGACAATAAATGCTTGAACATTGATTAACTTGCCAAATTTGTAGATAAATCAATTAGTCTGGGAAAATGTGAGGTGAAAGTTCAATTCAGTGATTTTAGTTTCCTCTTATAAGAAAAGAAAAGAGCAAACTTTAATATCTGAAAAGATTTTATCAGTGTACTTTAGAATATCAGTATGAAAGCAAAGCTGAAAGTTGCTGCTTTTAAGCCTCTTGGAAATAGCTCTTACTCGTAAGACTGTATAAGTTATTTTCTTCAAAATGCACGATACAAGAAGTATTGTATTTTGTTTTAAAACGCTTGGCTTCCTGATTGTATGAAGAAAAAAAATGACACCGATAACTGAATGAAAATGCTGCTTCCTACAGCCACGTATGCTTCAACTGTTAAATACTATCAACACGTTGGTATATGTCCATACATACAAAGGAAGTTGCAAAACTGAAAGTCTGGGGTGCAGCAGCAGGGTGCAGATAGACAAGAATAGCACAGAAAAAACACTGGTAGCATGTCGAATGTGCACTCAAAACCGCAGCTTAATAAATATAATTTGAAAAAAAAACCCAAACAGTTAACGTTCAAGGGGGGATTTCCACTCACTTGGCTATAATTTAAGATCTGTTCTGCAGCCACAAAGGCATGTTATTCATTCTTAAACAACATTGTTTGCCCATGTTCGGCAGAGCAGTGATGGGGTCAGCCAGCGAGCGTGGAAACCACCCAACTGAAACACTAGAGCAGTGGTCAAGATTTATGATCCACGAACGTTTTTTCACTCACAGAAGCAACAGAAAAACAGATAACGGGGCCAATCAGGCTTCGCCCAGTCCCACTGCAGCGGTGTCACACATTATTTAAGTAGCCCTGCCGTGTATTAGCACAGCCAGCGTAAACATGGCTATCTGCTGAGCTGAAGCGCTGACACTATAGTAACACTTGAGCCCTAAGAGGCTAAAGACAACTTCTGATGGCATGTGTTCTACGCAGCCAAACGCGGCTTGTCAGTGAAGTACCATACAGACCTGTGCAAACAATAACCAGCTCTCTTAGCAGCCTCTCCAAGTTGGTTCCATGTGTAGATGAGCCCCCTGGACCCCCACCTTCCCCATAGCCCAAGCATCCCTCTCCACTGGCCTCCTTGTCCTCAACAGGAATAAGTGACTATATAACAAATTGGTGAGGCATGCGGATTGCCAAGGTCAGTGGGTTTGTGAGAGGAGCTGGCTAATGTTGCCCAGAGAGAGTATACCTTGCCAGTTTGAGCGGGTTCCAGCTCTGGTATTGCTGGAGCTCAGTTCCACTCCAGCCGGGGCTCAAATCCTTCCTGTGCCCTCCAGATGGATAACAGAAACCCCTGTTTAGCTGACTATTGATCCGCCACACTGCCCCCACCAAGGTCGCTCTGCTCTTAGAGCCATTCACTAAAACTTTATTCAAATGTGTTCAGTTGCAGCATAATGTTTCATGTCCCTATTAATGTCCCGATTGAAAGAGAGCTGTGAATGCTGTTGGGGTGTCATAAGAACCAAATGTTTGACTGCAGCGAAGTCACCACCTTTTTGCAGGAAGGTTTATTTTCTTGGCTTTGTGGCTAACAGGACCTTTTCAAAGTCTCTTGTTCTTCATTCTAGCAAACTATGTTAACATGTCAGTGATTGCTTTTATGGTATGAAAGTTGATTTATTGAGCTAAATAAGAGATGGACTCCTGTCAGTAGTGTCCCTGAATTTATACAGTAATTTCAACTGCACAGTCATGTCTGTTTCAAATGCACCTCGACAACCTGAAAATGGGAACGATTCTGTATTTGTAAGCAGAGCATGAAGAGATTTGCTACAAGACAACATGCTTATTTGCAAAAAGTTAGTTTCAAAAGCTGTTATGCTCCACAACATATTAGAGACAGTTTCCAGTGTAGGGGAGAAAAGTGCCGCTTTAACATGCAACACTGTGTATCTTACAGGAGTTGGTCTCTTGATACAATAACCGAATGTTCAGCTTTCGTACCACCTGTGCGACAAAACTGAATGGTTCAAATCAGCGAGTCTATGTCACCTTCAGCGATCTGGGTAATCCCTGGTTTCTGTTTAGAAGAGACGTAACAAATCTTAGAAGCACAAATCAGGTGAATACAGAGTGCAGACTCAGTTTGTAAAGAGTTCTGGGCTCGATGCCATCCACCTGGCAGGGCCCCAGACCGGGACCTGCCAGCTCCCAAAAGAGGCTCGTTGCCAGGAGACGGGTTGCTCCTCCCCTCCATTTATTTACTGCACCTCTCATCAAGGTCAAAGCCGGTGTCTCTGTGGCCGAGTGAGGGGCAAGAGAGGCACGTGGCTGAGATTGAGATAGGACTAAAAAGAGAGTGCATGTATGGGAGTGAAGGGATGTACTATATATGTACTATATGTGTATATATGTTTACATATAGTGATATAGTGAAAAAAACACATCAATGTATTAATACGTATATCAATATTTATCAATCTATCTATCTATCTATCTATTATATATATATATATATATATATATATATAGTAGTATATAGTATAATATAAATATATATAAAAAAAGACTGTCTGTCAATAAGAAAAATTTTATTGCGATTAATCGTGCAATTAATCGTGAATGTCGTTATCCTCTACTATTCTAACTGGCCGAAAATTTTAAGATTACTGTATGTATAACAGATGAAGTGAATGCGACATTGCAATTTCAAACAAAGTAATTAATTAAATAAAGAATCGCAATTAAACAGGGTGAACAAATTAATCCAAATGGCTGGAGTTAAGCATACTTGTAGCATGAAACTCATAAAAGACGGATCCAAAAGTCCAGGAAATGAACCTCAGACAGGCTTTTGTTTACATCACATATGTTATGAATTTGTGATGTCACAGATACAGCAGAGAGGGCTATACTTCATGAAACGCTCATCAGTTGTGAATTGGTGCACTGCAGAGATCGGAAGGAAACCGAAGCGCAGACGGAATGTAGTGCACACGCCCCCGGTGGAGAGTGGACTTCATGCAGTGTTGTCTGGTGAGCCCCTGTGGAATTAGATCCAGTTGGATGCTTTACTTTTGGTGATAAGCCAAACATAAACTACGTCTATGATTAACTAAATTCGGCTTTGCAAAGTCTGCAGATTACTCTTGTTTTTTATTGAAGTGCAGTCTGGCAACTTCTAGAAGTTTAAGGTTCCACCTAAAAGTCCAAAGCTGTGTTAATTTTGTTATTTTTACCATGTGAAATGTTTTGTATTAATATCCAAAAATAAAATGTTAACTTTGACAGGACTAATGTACATATTCATACTGTATGCACCAACCCCACAGCACCACACTGTCACCACTTACAGCACATACCATACATGAGGGAAATAAACAGGCCTTCCAACAGAATAATATTTCTTTGCCAGTAAGCATTGTTACATTAATTGTTACATTAATGTGCCAGACATTACTTTCCTCATTTTTTTGTGTAAAGTGTAAAATGCCACCAAATGCCATCATTCACAGAGAAAATAAAGGGTATTATCAGAACACTTTCAAACTGGTTGCCAACCATTTGTTTCGAGCTAGAAATCAATATATCACTACAGTTTGAATCGAAAACTACATTGAAAATAAAAAACATTTTCTCGTCTGGTCTGGAGTCAAATTTGAAATTTTCCTTTGATATATAATAATAGAATTTTTACTTTTAGGAATTCCTACCACTGGAATCATTACACAAGAATATGTGTGTAAACATATCATCAATTAAATGTAGAGATTCCCATGTCTCTGCATTGTTAATTGCTACTGATAAATATTTAACGCATATGTATGTAATTTGTCACATATTCAAAACTGTCCAAGCTCTTCATGAATATGACATTGTGGGCAGTGTGGTTGTGATGAAACTGCTGTGGGAAGTAGAAGTGGGATGCAGCAGAGGGATGTGTCCAACAGCTGGGATTAAATTACTCATAATCGGCCATTTGATAACCAGATGGGTAAAAGTTCCTAATAACTGTCATCTTAATGTTCTTTTCAGTGTCTCAGAAGGAGGAAAAAGTCTCAGCTGATAAAAACTTTGGACATGATCTCAGTCGCTGCAATGATTTGTAACACGGTATCAGCTACAAGCAAAAGTTAAAAACCTGATGCAGTTGAGAGGAGTGGTTCCTGGAAATAGTTCAGTCAATGACTACATCAGGTATCTGAAACCCTAGGGTTGATTTGTCCGAGGTAGATTTGTTGTTCATAACCGCAGTGCCGACTGTAGTTTGTTGCAGATTAACTCCGCAGGAGTCCGCTCAGATAGAGCGTGTGCCTGGCATGCTTGAAATAGCACTGGCTGGATGTACTCTGGTGAAAACTGATTTTTCTTCATGATTTGTAAAAAAGCCCTGCGTGGTGCATGTGCACAGTTAGCTGGAACAACTGGATCATGATTTAAATTTTTTTTTGCACCACAAGCAAAAATCTTTTTTAGAGGATCTTTCCTATGTGGGTCGTATGAGAAGCTGAGTAGTCAGCGCCTTACCTGCAGCAGACATGGGGCAGAGCACTCTCAGCTTGAAAAATCAAAAAACGAAACCAGAAGGGTGAGGGGAGCCCAAAATGTCTCTATCTTAAGCAAATCTCTAAGATGTCACTACGTTCGACATCAGAGCATCTCTGTAGCAATATGTCCGTGGTAAGTCTCAGCAGTCTGATCTGTGCCGCCGCGTGGGCAGTATTCTGCTGACACAGCTCATGGAACTGTCTGATACATGTGATGGGTAGAAATCCACAAAACAGCATCTGATCACAAATGTGTAATTTTTTAATTTAAAATATGTATCATTTAATGTAAAAATAAAAAGCAGCTCTTCCTTTTGGACCTCCTATAGGTAGAGTTTAGCTTTGATCTACCAAAAAGGTGGGAGTTTGAGTCTCCAAACTGAGAGCATTTACACTTTGGCCTTGTTTGCACTTCACTAGAAATCTTTTAAAAAGCGGTGTTAACTTTTGCACATCTTTTGGGTCTTCAAGCCCATTCATGCTCGACACACAAGGCGAATATGCAGATGGACAGAGTTTCGTCCGTTTGCTGCATCGGTTACACATGAAATTTGATGCGTTTTCAGGAAGAGTAGAAGAAGAGGAGGAACAGAAAGGAAAAAGTTGCGGAGGAACGAAGACGAGGACAAAAACTGTAGGAATTGCAAAACCTTCAAAATAAGTCTATGTGAGTGTTCTGGGCATGTTGGATGTTTAGAAACAATTTATGTCAGCGCTTTACCGCCACCTAACCTGGCTCCTGCCACATGGATATGTTCCGCCTTGCTTCACATTATCCATCTGGAACCACTCCACAAGCTTTGCTTACCGAAGGCGTGGTTATATTAAAAATCCTTGCATCTGATTGGTGAAACCACGTCTGTCATTTTGAATGACGCACTACTTCAAGCACTCGCAGCGACAGAAGCCCATAACGTGGATGAGAGCAACGCAGGAAAAACTAAACAAAACAGAACAGCCGCCCGGCGATCCTGATTGGTCCGATCATTTTTTTAGTTGGAGAAGAGAGCGTCTATGGACGTGACTCCAGGTTACTTATGAACTGAGCACTGCCCCCTAGTGGTGGTCAACCACAGCAACGTAAAAGACAATTGGCAGTATGAGGATGGCGACGCATGAAAACGTTTGAAACGGACGTCCCTACGTACGAATAGGAGCCTAAATGGGCCTTTAGTGAATTTTAATGGTCAGTGAAGGGAAAAAGGAATTGTGTGGAAAGGAGGAAAACTGCAACAAGGACTGTAGCCTCTGTTGTAGCGAGCACATTTCTATCTGTATAATCGGCTTTCCATTTCTCATGTATACTCTTTTGAAATAAGAATAAATAGTCTTCCTGGATCTGATGAAGTGAGTTCCTATTTGCTTTATGATGTCAGAGGAAATCTGGCAAATCTTTTTTAGCAGCTGTCTGTTTCTCCTTGTAAACTGTGCGTTTAAACGTCAACTGCTGGTGCAGACTGAAAGCATTTGTAAGACCACCCTGATGATACTGAGTGGCGGCAAAATGCAACACAGATAAAACCCTGTATACACAACCCTCTAAATATTTACAGCCCCAACATTAGGATGACCTGTGCAGAAACATTTGTGTTGCCTTTCTTCCTGCAGTGCACTGTGCAGCTGCATGAATGCAATGCTTTTAGCCTCCCTGTTACTAATCCTGCCTGTTTCAATCCCATGCTCTGTGAGTGGAGCTGCACAGACCCACTCAGTCTCACACCCATTTATAGATCCTTACTCAACAGCTTGTACCAGTCACATGCACATGATTTTTCCTGCTTGCTCAACACACAGACTGTGCAGTGCAACGAGCAGAAGCCAGAAAAACTCACATTTGGTCGGCCGCTCCAGTTTCCGCCTCCCTCGTTTCTTGCGCGGCATCATCAGGCTGTCGTCCTTGTCTTTCTCCAGGTCCTGCTCCTCCCGGTTGGGCAGGAATCCGTTCTCCCGGGAAGGGCTCACACTCTGACCCTGGGAGCTGTCCTCTGCCTGGCAGGAGGAGGGGTGTCTGGGGATCCCGTTCTCCACTTCCCTCTTCTCCTGTTTGGGGAAGCAGGCATCAGGCATCCTGTCTCTGTGCCCGCCCATGTCGCCATTGGGGACTTGCGCCATGGACTGCCTACACACCCCGGCGTAGATGTTTCCAACACTCACACTGTCTTTGGGAGAGCCGCAGCTCTCGACCTGCAGGCGAGGAAAGAGGAGGTAAAAAACGTTAACATCCTGGCCGTTTATCAGCCTGGGTCACCGCTGCTCCTGTTGCTGTTTTTCACTTTGCTAAGCCTGTCAGCGGTTATGGCACATCAGTGAATATACTAGCTGGCTGTGAAATAAACAAACCTTTACAACAAGATGTACGGCAAATCATGCAGCACGCTTGGAAAACATCCATCTGAGGGAGCAACAATAAAACAGCTGCCATTTTCAGTCTTTTCCACATTCAAAGTAATGACAAATTGTGTCCTACGCGCTCTCTGGACCAAATCAAACCTCTAGTTTGACTCTGCACTTAGAAGTCAGCAAGTTACGGCATTTCCAGGTCACTTCTGCTACTCACCAAACTTCCCAGCTGAGCCTGTAAATCTGCTGTACTGCTATTAACTTGCAAGCGAGGAAAGGATTTACATTACAGCTCATCAGGTACAAGAGCGAGCTTCCTGTAGGCATGCATTAATCCTTACAGCAGCACAGAAATATGCGGGGAATGTTGGCTGTTTGACAGCGGAGAGATTTTGCTCTCTGTCCACTTTGGAACGCCCAGTTAAACTATTTTACACTATTCAGGGGAGTAAATTCAAAGAGCGGCGACCTTCTGACAGCTTACATGAGGTTTCAGTGGTAAATATTAAACTCTTATGAGTAGAAACGTCTCTCATCATGACCAAGAAAGGATTCATACAAACGCTGAGTTTGTGATGGCATGAAGCTGCAGCCTAAAATAGCCATAAAGGCACACTTTCACAGACAATCTCATAACTGGTTCACGAGGAGAGGAAAGTGGGGCATGTGTTGGAAGATCGCACTTACAGCACTGATAAGAGCGGCGTTGAACCTCTCAAATGCAATTTACAAGTTTGGATTTCTTCTAGAGTAGGCGGCAGCAGCGCTGCATAAAGCATCTGTTTGTCATGAGGTGATATTGAGCAGATTTGGCGCACCGAGCTTAAGGGTCAAATCTGTAATCTGATTCTTGCAGACTGAACAGGAAATCGCAAAACCTAAAGAATGTCTGTGAAACCGACGCAGAGCAAATTATGCGGAACAGGCATCGAAAATAAACCGTGGAAGTTCTACAGTATAGTAAAAACAAAGCCAAAACGAGCCAACGTTGGTTTTTCTGTCAGGCCGCAGGAGTTTAAATGACTTCATCGGCGTAGTAAGCAAAAACAAATTAGCTATAAACTACGCTCCAACCAAGAGCAGCTTGCCAGTGAGTCCACTGAACACGATGAATGAAAACAACAAAGCCAAAGCTCTGACGGTATTAATATTCTCGCCCAGTTCATAAACAGACAAGAGGTTGAAGTGTGAGCATGTGTGTGTGTTTAGACAAAATGCAAAACATGCATGCACACACAAACCGAGAGTCAAACACACGCAGGAGCATGTGCACACAACGACTGAAAGGATTACGCAACCAACTGCTGACCCAGTGCACCACATGTGGCCCCTGCCAGAGGTCAGAGGTCACAGTTAGTAAATCAGACGACTCAGACAGGCAGACAGGGGTCAAAAACAAAACACTAACTAGATAATCCAACTTACTGCTGTAGCATTACACGCAAGCTTAGTAGTATATCATATAATAGGTAAGCTATTGCTAGCTGTAGTTTATGGAGTTAGAAATGCACATTTCTATACATTTACTTTTTTGTTTTTATCAATTTTTTACTTTGTAGCACTTTGAGATCAGGTTTTTTACTAATGTAAAGTGCTCCAAAAATAAAATGTATTATTATTATTATTATTTACTGAGAGTGTGGCCTGAAAGTTAAGTAAATATCATACTTAATATAGATATGAAATACTATAACAGTGGAATAACTGATTTACAACTAGTTAGATAACAATACCTTTAATTCCCAATCTGTAACACAGTCATTTCCAGACTGCAGGAATGACACACTTTAAAATGTGCCATGTTGCATATTAGAAGAGTTTAATAGGATTACTTGGTATTTACTATTACTGATGTTTAATTTCAAAGAATCCGGATGCACTGACAAACTGCAGTCACGCCGCTTTCCTCAGCATGTTTCATTGAATAGAAGTTCCACAACTTCACCAACCCTGTTCCCTCAGTTCATTGGTAAGAACGACAACTGGTAGGAAAATCAGCGTCATTAATATGTCTGTAAAGTAAATAAGAACGTTTAGGTAGGGGGCTAGGCATGCCTGAACATAATCTCTCTTCGAAAGCTTAAATGTTTTCCCCTTTTACTTTGAGCTGAAGTCGCTGGTCAATGGGCTTTATGCACAACTCAACTACTTCCTGAACTTAAGCCTGCTGCTTTGTGTCCTGAACTGATTAATCCAGGTGTGTCTGACCTCAGTAAATGGCCAGACACACCTGGATTAATCAGTGCATCCAGTAATGAAAGGCAGGAAACAAGGAGCTGGCTAAAGTTCAGGAAGTAGTTGAGTTGTGCATAAAGCCCATTGATGACTGTAGCTTTATACTAGTTCTGAGTGTGGTGGACTCCTGGAGAGGGATTAAAAGTCATAATATCAGTGTTTGAAAAACAGATTTTTATCAATTCATCAGAATTGACACACCTTAGAGATCATCATCCAGATCTGATCTGCGATTAAAAGTTTCCAACTAAGAAGCCTGGAACGCTAGAACAAGGACCCAGGGTGGTAAAAAGCAGCAAGGTTGGTTAATATGTAAAATATAAAAGATGATCTTTGTCCTTTCTGCCCGAAACAACAAAAAAAGGCTGATTGTGATACACCACCTTAACCATGTCCCCCATATTAACTGAGTCTCTTAATAATTACCCCAAAGGAAAACCTCTTTATCTTTTTAAAAAAGCTTTTCTGACAGGATTCAAAATTGGTTAACACATGTTGGAGGCGCTGCACCATTCAGAGAATCTATATGACCGGAGCATCTGGCACATGTGGTCCATCTCCCACAGCTGTGAAAACACTCGCCCAGGCGCCCTGATTCTGACTGCGGCTTTCCTCTATCAGTTACAGAAACAGCCCCTCAACTTTTTTGAACACTCTGACACAAACCCTCTGGCATTTTCCTCCTGGCCTGTCGAGCCTCTGTAAATCTTTTTTTTCTCCATCTTTTTGGTTCGGTGGAATCAACAGGTTTATTTTTGTACAGAGGCTACTGATTGGTGCCATCTGGTAAAATAATCACACTGATTCTCTCAGCTGCAGTGTTAAAAAGAAGTTGTAGAATTTTTAAATATTTTGTGATGCACTGTTTACTATTAAACTCACATTATGGGTTTCTACAGACACTTTAAGTCAACTGTGTGAAATGAGCATCAGAATGTCGGATTCAGAAAGTTTCCCAATTATTTCAGGGAGACTATCATAATAATTTATACACCACATCCTGTCATATCAATGAATAGATCATTTATAAAAGGGACTATGTTTCTAATTATGTTTGATTGGTTACTTTTAAGCTTGTGAAAACAGAGACTATGAGTGAAATGAAAGTAATTCAAAGAATGGTTTTGTTATGCCTCTCAAGTCTACACTTGCTTTACACTTTGATTACAGGGGAGTGACAACACATCTATCTATATCCAGTCAGTACCAGTAATTTAATAGCATCAGTCCAAATGGAAAATATTGCAGTTTCACAACTTTGTTTTTCCAGCCTGGGAAAAGCAACAGAGAGAGCAGCAATATCAGACTGATTTTTACTGGCTAGAGAGAGCTCAGAGAAGAGACAGGATACAAATAAACACTGATGCAGCCTCCATTAGGGGGCACTAAAGTGTAAAAATCTTCCAAAGTTTTGTACAGTGGGTTTCAGAAAGAACATGGGGAATTGTTTACGTTTGCTTTTAGACTATAAACACTTCAATAATGTCAACAAAAGTAAATATATTAATATGGTTTTATCTTTTATGCAAAAACTTAACTTAATATATATAAAAAATTTGCCAAGTCTGTTTATTGTTGAAGTCTTTTTGTTTATGAAATTACAGATCATCTACAATTTTAATTGTTAAAGTGATTTTTTGTCTAAATGTCTGATTGAGCTCAGAAATAAAGCTATAATTTGATATTTTTGTTGCTTTTTTATATTTGACATGAATGTGAAGGATTGTGTCAAACTCATCATGTGATATCGTCTCATATTGATCACTGACTCAAATCAAAATAATACTGTGGTAGATTTGTGCAAATGGCAAACAATGAAAAACTAATCAAAAATTCATCTAATATCATAACTCACTTTTATCCTTATATTAGTAACGTTGACCAAGATGTGTCCAATTCAAAGTGAAATTTCTATGCTGATGATATTATGATGTACTGTTTTTATCTGGAATGCTGCTGTCTTGGTTAAATTAAGGTTCAATAAAGTAAAACTTTGCTTTACACCGTTTCTTGATTGCTTAAACAGGAAATTGACATCACATCAACTGTATGCACGAGCATTACCAGCTGATTAGATTCACATAACATCTGATATTAGAAATGGGAAAGGCAGCTGTATGAGGGTTTTGCTTTATCTATGATACCAACAATCCAACAAAACCGCCTGCTTCATAACATGATCGGGAAACTGTGTTGAGGTGAGGTGGAGGACAGTATTTAATGTCCTGCTCTCTTTTAACCTTCCATTAGAGACGATAAATAAATGATTAATCCTGTCTCCCCCTCGGCTACGAGGAAATTTTCCATCCCTCCACTGACTGCATTTGAAGCTCATTGTCTGTTTGGTTAATTTTTTTATCATATCTACTTGATTTGCATTGAAACCAAATACCAAGGCACATCTAAACTGGTCTATGGTGAAGAGAATGAGGCATCACTCAAAGTACTTGAAAGATTTTGACTGGTTCTCCTTAAACGCATGCAAACTTTTAAGATAAGTCTTTTTTTTTTTATGAAAGAAGGCAGAAAGAAAATCTTCAACCAAAATAAACTAAATCAAGTTTTAAATCAAATTTTTTCAGATTCTCTTTATGGTTCTGTGCTTGAGAATGTGGACCGGAACCGTCTACGACAGCCATACAAACACCCATGCAAGGATGGAAACAATCTGCAAGTTTTCTAACAATGTAGTTAAAACACTCACTGGGAACTGCTTGCGCTTTCTTCCTGGCTTGCCAGCTTTACAAGAGGCACTACTTAAAGTCGACCTCTCCTCAGCCATCAGGTCCATAGCCAGTATTGTGCTCTCCCCCTGAGAAGAGAAAGAGTACAAGGATGATTTGGGACCCAACATGTTGGAAATATACAAATAATATTATGTTTTAAAACTTTAACTTCACTTTTAAGGTTAATGTGCATCTCTTCTGTTGATAATAACAGTGTTTTCCCCAATTCTTGGTTTTAAGCTGATGCAAGATATCACCTCAGCCTGTGATGCGGGAGGAAGGACACTAGATCTGCAGGGGGCACACGAAACTGCACCCCAGTGAAACCCTTGAACATTAGGCAGGACTGCAGCAGATCCTTGAGTGTCCTCCCCCGACAATGAGACAAATAGAAACTGAATGCCATGCTCCTTTAAAACAGGCTGGAGTGAAAGCTCTGAGCACGCAGCCCTAGCCTTTCACGGACAATTCCCTCTTGATACCGTTACAAACACACTGACCAGCCCCCACCGTCCCCCCTGCTGCAATTTCCCTTTTATTAATATGACTGTCCACGGCCATGAACAAAGCCCCATGTCTGCCACCTCCAAGTACCCCTGGGGTTGATGAGAGAAAAGATGATCCTAATGTAGATGCTTTGAGCTTCAATATTGACTGAAAAGGACCAGCAGGACCAGGTCTGAATGCAAATGAGACAGCAAGGCCATCGCTGACAGCTGCAGCGGAGGGGTGGGGTCCTTATTAAATTCCTTCAGTATTAAATGTGAGATTCCCTGGAAGATATATGGGCTCTCAGCACCGTAAGGCATTCTGCGATTGAGCACCTCTGCTGTTAAGTACATTTATTTTAAGCGAAGGGACGGAGGAGTAGTATAACATGGGAAAGGATCACCACACAGTGAGACATGACATTGTTTTTGGTTGGAACTAATACAGCAGGAAAAATTCAGAAATGTGCTGACAAGAGGAAAATAAGGGAGACACCTCTGATCTCTCCATCTAGTAAACTAGGATAACAAATCGCACATTAAATTGCTATTTAGCCCAAAAGGGTAGTTTAAGATGATTTGCTACCAAATCAAAATCATCATTTACGCTTTAATTTTGCTCTAAAATGAGAGTATTTAATAAAGTCTGCAGGGTACGGAAGCATAAGTATATGTAAATGACATTAAGTATTAATTTTCGTTAGTTTGTAAAAAAAAAAAGAAAGCTAATATTTCTCTTGAAGATCACAGTTTATTCTGCTCTTTCATACAATCTAGTTCTATCTGATGTTCTTCTTGAGTAAAAATATAGTTTTCTCCATTTTTAGAGATCTATAGCTCTTCTCTGTCTGAACAGTTCAATAAATTGTCTGCACTCCATCTCTTTATGAATGTGAGTTATAAAAGACAAAATGCAAGTAACGAGCCCTGAGGGAGATTTTTTTAAAATTTTTATTCCCCTCAAATGCTGTTTCTGAGGTCAAGAACAACCCTCACATCTTACACCAAAATGAACAGGAAGTTCTTTAAATACTAAGAAAATGGAAATTTCTGTGCAAATTCTTTTTTTAGATGGAGGTCTTGTGATGCGTTGTGTAAAAAAAAAAGCCTCAGAAAAGCAACTAAATGCAGCATGTGCTCTGGTTTCAACAGAGTGTACATGGCTGAACGTCAGAAAAATGGTGCCTCTGCACCAGTGCCATTTAAAGTTTGATTCTGATGTTAGTCTGAAATCTTTAACCCACCATATTTTAGAGAAGGAAGTCCTCTAGAGAAACCACTATCATGGCACAAACAAATTTTAGCAATAAAGAGTTCATTCAGGAAATAAGAGGCACGGTCGCACCACAAAATACTCATCTACCTGCCAGTAAACAGAGTATAGTCAGCAAGACAAAAATATTTCCCTCCATCTATTTCCTTTAATATTTTTATTTTATAGAAAAAAAAACGTGTACAGACTTTGGAAAACAAAACCACACTGGATATTACTTACTTCCAGAGTCATTACCCTCCATTTAAAGCCTACCTAACTACAAAAGACAATTTCCCCAGATGATAAGATGAATTCCCCAGAGACAAACTCAATCTCTCTCACAGGGTAAATAATGGCCGCTGCAGAATACATCATAAAAAGCTTTGAAACACACAAATAAACCACATAAATTCAGGGACTACTGTTCATTAATGCAGAGATTCACTGTTGCTTGTGCACACAGGCAGTGATTTTAAAGGCCAAGCCATGGTGTACATACTGTAGAGCACTTACTAATGTGAAATAAATCCATCAACTATTACTGCTCCAAGGGAATAAACTCATTTACATAAATAAAAACTGACACTGTAATAAATATGCAGAGCATCATTATTGGCATAAATGGTATTAAACTGAGAGGATGAAAATACTCATTTAAGAACCGTCGGATAGAAATTCAGCCATTAACAGTAGGCCTTTAAAAGCAGGGTTTATATGCAGATATGAGTCTCTTTCCAAGAGAAACTGTTTTGCAAACGCTTTCAGTTTATTGTTCGATCCCTAATAGAGTGGCTGGTGCTTCGTTTTTTCTGTACCAGGGCGTCTGAATTAGCATAGATAATAGCATGTTTTGAGTGCAGCCTGGTGTGCAGGCTCATCTGGGAACCACTTACATGGATGACACAATTCAGTGGTGCCAGGCTATCTCTGCAGGAGCAGCCCACACCACAGCGCTCCCCAACCAGAGCGCTCAAGCACACTGTGCAAAATTCAGCATGCCTTTCTCACACACAACGTTTTCTGATGGAGGAAATAGAAAAACAACAACAAGAAAACAAAAAAAAACCCAAGAGAAAAGCCTGAAACATCATTTGTCGTTGCCTGGAGTGAACCTTACCAAACTGTCAATATCCCCACACTATTTCTGTCTGGATAGCCAGCTATTTAAGGCAATGTCTGTTGCCAGGCAACAACACTAAGGGCACCACAGTGTAATGGGAACATAGAGGAAGAGGACAGATCCTCCACAAAACCCCCACCCTCCCACCCACCCCCATTCCCAGTTGAAGAGCTGTATTCCAGCTCCAATTCAACCTACACCAGCCAACGCCCACATCAGCAACCACCATTACACCAGCCGATGTCACTTCACACAGCCTCTTCTCTGATGCTACCGCCACGTAGGTGAGACTGCAGCTACACAATGCCGGCCAGAGTGTGTATGCAATATAACAATGTGGCAAAGCACATTTGATGCTTAATCTGAAAGTTACAAGTCAAAGTCTGCTCTGGAAAGACTTTAAAGGTACAGTGTGGAACGAATTTGGCTTTTTATTAATGAAAATCAAATATTGCTTTCATGAATACAATTTTTTTTTTACGAAAGTCTATTCACAATCGGCTGCCATTTTGCATCGCCATTTTCAAATGCGGTAGCCGAAAGGGGACAAACTTGTTAGCCACGGGCGTTTCACTAGTACCTGGGGAGGAGAAGGAGGGAGCAACATGACCGTGGAGAACACAATCCTTTTTTTATTTATCTACTGACTTTGCCTCTTGAGAGGGAGGTCAAAATACCACGAAAAAGACTAAAGACATGATAATCGGGAGAAAATAAGAGTCTACATCGAGGCGGCATTTACAAGATGGAGACAATAAATGAGGGAGATGTGTGGCTAACAACGGACGCGGAGGTTGCCGCCTTTCTACTAGACAGGTGAGTTAATTCAATGTAACATTAACATTTATGTTTGTGCTATGTTAGAACCAGGGCAGAGTTGGTTAGTGACTATTTTACTCCGGTTTAGGTCTGATGATTAACCGTTACTTCCTGTATAAACGCCATGCTAATGCTAAGCTGCTGAATCATATGGCTGAATTAGCTCAGTGCAACGATTCAGCTCTGCAGGCTGCTAACGAGACATTTCTATCAATCAGCTGTGTTGGTTGGAGAAGGAATAAATCTAAAAGTTGCAGGGTAGTAGCTCTGGAGGACCAGTTATGTGGGGGTGTCTGCAGTCTTACCAATAGATGTCGCTGAAAATTACACACTGGGGCTTTAAATCAGTCTTTAACCACCTGATTATCACTCCATTCACAAAACTGGAGGAAACGTGCATTTTTATTGGCTTGAACTTAAAGTACTGACAATAACCCCATTTTTTTCCAATCAGATCGATCCATGTCATATCAAGGTATCAAAGCAATCTAAACAAAATTTAATGGCACATCATGTAGAGGTAATATGAGCAAAGGGATTATCCATCCAGTTTTGGTGCTGATGTTTAACGTACTGTATGCATGCTCATTGGAGATATTTTGCAATACCACTACCAACTAACTATGAATTCTGGAGTCCTTCAAGAACAAAAACCAAGTGTTTGATCAACTTCCTTGTGAAATGGAAGCAGGCGTTCCAAGTTTCTTACCATTCTGTTTCCAGGTGAATCAACAAAGTCTGAGCCTTTGAATGCAGTGGTGTTGGTGTTGGTGACAGTGTTGGACGGCATCATTGAGAATCGTGCGGGCTTATGGGTGATAAATGGCAGCGGGTAGTGCAGATGACGGGGTTTTGGGTTAAAACAAACTCAAAAGGAAAATAAAAGAAATAAATTAAGAGATGATCCTTCTCTTCTCTCCTGGAATACAAAGAGAACAAAATGACAGTCAGATGATTTATCTCACACTTTAAATACATGTCAAATGGAAAGGCACACCTTTCCTGCCTGCTGTTCCTAAGTCCCGCTTTGAAAGGCCATTTTTTTAAACCAACTTAATTTAGGAGTATACTCTTGCTACTCCCTGCAGAAAGGTGGATTTAGACCTCACACTGCTAACCCTGCACCCTGTAGTTGGATGATCTAAGTGTGGGTCCTGGGCAGACATACTCATAACTGTCAATGCTGCAGTTCTAAAACCAAAAGCGCTGCATTCACGAGTTCTGCTTTAGTCTTTGTTTTCTTGTTGTAGCGTTGAGCTTGTCCTTTGGATTTACGGAGTGAAACTATCCAAGTTGACCTGATTTCTGTGTTACCTAGAAACACTTTTCAGTTATTACTTCCTGCTTTGTTTTATAAAATAAACCTTTCTGTTTAGTTTCTTGTTCAAGATTTTCACCTGGTCCTATTGATTGCCACACACTTTATTTGAAGTCTTACTACTGTAAGTGTAAACTAGCAACTACAGCAGAGCAGCCTGGTTTCAGGTCTGAAAAAAAGCCAGAGACATGTAAGGAAACACTTAATCTTTCTTTTATATCTGTATAATAACTAATCATTGGACAGAAAATGAGTTAAATCTGGATAAAGGTTGACGGCACTCTACCTTTCAGCTGTGAATCAAACCTTCATCTATCATTTGTCCAGCAGTTCACAGTGAAAATCAGGAAGTCAGGAAGTACTCTCATTTAGATTTTCTTCTCCTGTCAATATCACCAATGTCAAGATCATGAGAAGTGGAAGGCAAAATCTAGTTAGTTGCAGCTTTGTGGTGCTTTCACACCAGGCTGCAGCCATCCATTCAGAGCTGAGCGGCGTTTCACTGCACAATGCAACTCTGACGTACTTTGTGCATATTTCCTCAAATGATCTTGCTTCCCTGACACTCAAATTTCTCTTTGTTGAGGGCACGTTGTGTAGCTATAGGACCCGCAAAGGCTTACTATAGATACTGTATGGCGACTATAGCCTGCAGGCCGTTTCACACCACATGTATGTGTGGCTGTGCTGCAGCCGTCGTTCAAATGGGACTGAAATGCGCGCAGGAGCCCATACAACACAGCAATAATGAATACTGGCTCATTACATTGTTGTAATTTATTTTCTGTGTTAATATTTCTTTTAAACCTGGCTTAAGTTACTCCAGCAGCCTTGCCATGCGCGCACAGCGGAGCCAGTTACACTGTTGCACTCGCGGAAATGAGCAAAACCCCCTCATTTTTCCACACATCTATGATCATAAAGAATTATTTAAGCCCAGCAAGGGTCAGGTCAAGATCGGTGCCATTCGCATCTGATGCGTTAAAATACCCAGCCCGTATTAACTAAGTCCTCACTTCTGGAATAAAATTTATAAGAACTGCTGCCACAACCAGAACGTGTCAATCTTGCAAAATCATTTATTCCAGAGTCACGCAGGCGTTTATTGTCACACCATGCGCTTGGTTTAGTGCCATCGACTGACGTGCATAGCCTATCTTATCAAACTGCTTATGTCTTAATATCACAAAGTTTTAGACGTGTTCTGCAGCAGGGGAAGTCTGCGATATGACCCCCGGGATTGTGGCTGTTTTACAGGCCACGGCCACTGAAGGATAAATCTCCGTTATTTCTTTAAATGAGACGAGCCTTTTTTAGACGCCGCGATGCGGGTTCTGGGCTGTAATTACAGTCAAGTTCATGCCCTCTATGTGCAACGAGCATCATCTGAAAAGAAAAAAAAAGGCAAAACCCCTTGTCGATATTTCCCCATTTCCACCGAGCGCCTTCCGCTCTCCGGGCTTTTCGCGTTTTTGTCTCACATGAAGGTTGCCCTTCCTGCGCGGTTACTACAGCACCGGGTTAAACGGATTTAAGAGCGTGAATCGCTGTGTGTTCGTTACCCGATTTTCCCAAGTCCCAGGCCTGACCCTTTTTGTCTCGCTTGCTCCCGGAGCCTTCTTCCTCTTCTCTCCCCGTCCTCCACCTCCCCAGCCGGCCAGCTCTCTTCCAGATGCACCGCTCAGACTGCAGCGGCCTGCAGACGGGCTGCTGCCACCGGGTCCTAAATACAGCCGCTTACACTCAAGTGCGAGATAAATGGTAGTGAGGTTAGGCACTGCTAAAGGCAACAATAGATTAGCAACTATTATTTATAACGTTTAATGCTTACTTTTATCTATAATAAGCATTATTATTATTATTATTATTATTATTATTATTATTATTATTATTATAATTATTATTATTATTATTATTATTATATTTATTATTATTATTATTATTATTATATTAGTGGTAGTAGTAGTAGTAGTAGTAGTAGTAGTAGTATTACACATATGAGACAGGCATCATGTAGGATGAAAGAGGAAAGAGTCAATCACAACAAACTGAGGTTGAAATGCAATGCATGTCCAATACATAAGGCAAAAAAAGTTTTTACAATCCAGACATGCTTGAAAGTCAATATGGAGCTAATGTTACACTTGAGGTGGTCCACCTTTCCCAGTAGTACTGCTCTTGCTTGCCCTCTGACCTTAGTGCCAAAAAAGACAAGTTCTAGACCATAGTTTCCCTTAAGAGGATCTGCATGACAAGATGCCATTCCTTTGCGTAGGTAAAGCATGACCAGTCCTGAGCATTTCTGGACCTCAAAGTAAAGTATTTGTTGGAAACCACATCTTCCATTCCAAGTCATCAGCTAGAGCAGAATGAGATCAGACGTAAAACGATATTCCAACTATATTTTAAATGCTGTGGATATACAAATAAGTTCAAGGTGATTATTTGTCACATGGATGTTTAGGTACATGCACTGTGAAAAGCTTGGGTTGGATTGCCTTTGCCCAAAAGTACATAAAAGACGGAAAAAAAAGAAATGCACATACATAACAATAACAAAACATATCTAAAAAGTTTAAAACTGTTTTTTATAAAAAACACATCAGCAGGTAAGACCATGATACTAATATGAACTAATATAACTACCATTTATATTTAAATAAGTTACAGCGTTTTATTACTTTTACATACAAACATCTGCAATCAGAGTGATTGATAAGCAAAAACTAATCCTGGTTAAATGTAAATATGCCATGTGTGTCAATGCAAATGGAAGTGTACTTTAAAATAGAAGAAGGTTTATTTATGCAGATATCTGGGCGCAGATAATGTTATGTGAAGTCATTATAGTGTCAATTTGCTCCACATTACTTTTCCAAGATAAGATGTTTTTATCTGACAAAGATTAAGTGAAGAAGCCTCTTGCTGTGTCGAAATATTGAACCGATATAACACTATTTGCATTAAAGTTTACACCACGTACTGGAAAATACTTAGCAAAATGATCCGCTCTAGCACATAATCCACCATATCTCTATTTCATTTCCTAGAGAGAAGCAAAGACCAGCGATCAAATCTCTTATCATTTTCAGTCCATTAAACCCACAGCAGCTTTTCTACAACCCACGATTATCCCAAACATGCCCACTAGACGGAGACACCATCAGGTAAGTGACTGAAGTTACCAGATGTACGAAGGTTAAAGGCTCACTGAGCAAATCCCCAAGGGGCAGGTTAAAGGCTTTTTAGGAGCAATGAGGGAAAGAGGAAAAAGTCTGTGCAGCCGGCGGATGTGGTTCACTGATCTGAAAGCAGCAACAGCTTCTCTCTCAGTCGGCAGCACGGAGTGGTTCATCTGAGGACAGCAGCAGGAAGCAGCAGCTTCATGACCTATAGACAGAGGCAGTGTAACACCGGCTTGTGGAAACTCTTGTCTCTTCATGGAAACCCACAGTGGAAGATGCTGATAGGTCACAGAGTGTAGAAGTCATCTCATCTATATAAATTTTGCCAGCTACAGCGTTACAATTTGTGATTTAACGGTGAAAATGTGCCACTGGTGACACCTACTGTAGCCAGCGAAGCAGTTTGGAAAATTACCAGATGTAGGATATGTGTTTATAGCAAATACAGCTGCCCAGCGTGGGGTCATTAGTATGCAGGGATCCAGCTGAGATCAAAATGAGAGCAACGATTAAAAAAATGGTGGTGACTGAAATGATTTAATCCCCTTATGATTTCTAGTGCGTTTGTAATTTCTAATGAGTATCTGTGTCTGATATATAGAGTAGATTAAACATTTTCCGTGATTAATAGTCCTTCGGCGTTGTGGTTATCATCATCCATTTTGGAGGACCAACTCTAGTTGAGTCTGAATGTGGTGTTTGTGATGAGAAACATCTCAGAAATTGGTCAGAAATGGAAATAAACAGCATGATGCACTCACTAAAACACAAGTGGAAATATGTTGTATGTTTAGTCAGAGAGAGGAGAATGAACAGAGCCCCTGTTTAAGGGAAACACAATGTAGTTTGCCCCTTTCAAATTGATAAATCATCAAATACATGATATATAAATTTGCTCTGTAATCAAGTAAATACTGAATGTAATTAAACAGAGAATGGATGAAAAACATTAAGCGGAAAAAATATATGTTACAGTACCTGCACTGTGAAAAATCTTTGTTTTATATTTTTTTAAAATTGTACTTACCCTTTTAATAAAATGTGAAGCGCAGGTTAAAAGGTGGGTCATCCATCAACCTGGGGTTGCCGACTTTTTGATTTTTGATCCTGCAGTTTACATTTTATACTAACTTCTTAATTGATACTAATTGAGACTAAAACCTCTGTATCTAATCAAAGAAGCACCTGGTGGACGATTGCATGGGGATGCTGGTGGTGCTCTGAGGTGTCATCTGAACTAAAAAAACACTCAATAAACACTTAATAAATGCTGTATAAATAAGGAATGTGACATATTTAATGTACTATATACACAAAACAAGAAAACAATCTATACATATATAGCATATAGATTCATTAGCGACAGACCATAAGATTGCTATGTTTTAATAACACTTGTAAGTTTTATTTTACTTTATATTTTATCATATACATATGTTAACAATATCTACAATAAATGTGTCAAAGGACAGTCCATATGCTACAATATGGGTTTTGAACCAATACAATTTTGATCACCTCGATATGTGACCCAAATGTTTTGGAACTGGGTTTGTAAGAATGAATGCTTGACTGAGATGGGTCGGGTGGTTCTTATTAATGAAACATGACAAACATGAAATGACCAACATGAGCCATATTTTAAATCATTTTAATATATCTCACATTTGACTTATTTACAAAAGACAGTGGCTTTGTGACATAAAACTATGCATTTGTAAAATCAACATGTGAAACAAATGTGTACGAGAAGCGGGACCATACAGTTACATACAGAGATAAATAACATCAGGGGAGCGCTGTTGTCTGCTTTGCACACAGTCTCCACAAACAATAAAAGGTTTCACAATTTATGCACCTCTTCATGACCGGACCTTTTATTTATTCTACCCCGAGTTTGGTCTGACAGGGTATACATACAGTATTGCCTCAGTATCAGATTAAGTTATAATAATAAGTGTCTTGCAGCAGATCTGGAATGTGTTTTCTGTTTTCATCACCACTATTAATTATGAACCCCCCGCTGATTCCAGTAGCAGAAATCATTAAATATGAAGATGTTTAGGCATTCTGTGAACAGGTTACGGGCAACGACATACTAATGCAGATATACTTTGATATATACCTGTAGTTTGTGTAATGCACAAGGTATGCTAATAGTTTAGCACAAATGTAAAGGCTGAGCATTAAGTTTCCCCCAGAGCACATCAAGTAAATCAAATCTCTACAAAGTCACAGACTAAAACTCTAACATTTAGGCTGATAAATCATCTTATTTGCTTAATGGTTACTTCATACAGCACTTAACAGTACAGCTACAGGCACAAACTTAAAGAACAGAAAAAAAGAAAGTTAAGGGCTGCATTAAAATGCGTGGTCAAAATGAATGGCTGAGGGTGGTAATTTCAAATTTTCTCCTTTGCATTGTTGTCATTTGTGAACCTAAACGTTTCACAGCAGTTGAATTTTAAATGATGGTACCAGTTTTATATAAATCCACATATAGTGACTATGGAACTGAATATAATCCATCACCACAGCAAACTAGAATAACAATAATGATGACATACGAGAGCAGAGAACTGAATGAAAACATCACGTTAAGAACGGAGAAGCTTCTTTCTTTTTGTTGGGTTTTCTTGACAGAAAACATTTCATTCGAAGACATAAACATAAACTTAACCCAGCACTGATCTGTGGTAAATGAGAAGAAACGTCCTTTCCAGTTAACAGCTGCCTCTGGTGCAGAATCATCACCTTTTTTTTGTTGGAGGTGGGGGGTTTTTTTTGGCAAAAGACAGAAATTCACACACAGACAGACTGCATCCAGCGACATGCTTCGACGAATAGCACTTCAGAAAAACTTCTCCGTCGTCTAAACCACACTCTTAATGTGCATTTTATCACTTGCTGTTGAATTCTGATAATAAATTACTTCAACCAGACCGAACTGATGGGCCACCATCAAAAAGCATGATCGAGGAGTTCATTGTAAATCACATAAATTGCTTTGTGTATAATTGGGAATTCATTTCACACCATTATTGACATTTGACCTCGAACTCTGCAGCGCACATCACCACCATACTGTAGCTCTGCGGTCCCTGAGCACCTACCTTCATTGCACACATGTATTTTTTCCATAATCGTTCAAATAAATAAAGCTACAAAAGTTCTTCCTACTTTCCTATGACCTTCCATCCGTACATATTAAGTAAGTGTTTGTGTTGCAGCTTGCGACTAAAACTCAGTGCCTATCTCGCTACTATCCTGAGGTGCTCCCCTACACAATAAATACCGTGGCTAGCAGCCACTCTGTCCTTTGGAGGGAGGCACCGTGCTGCGTTGGGCATTACAATGCCCTCCAGGTGGGTTTTTTTGCTGGGAGGAGCATAAACTTGGCTCATTATTGTGTTTGCAGCAGCCCCCTGGTTTCTAACCTCACAGCCCTCATATTGGCGAGCGTTGCTCAGTGAGAGCACATTAGCAGCAGAAAAAGTGTGTAATTCAGTCAGTGTGCTTACATGCACACTGCGTTCTGGATGCCAGCCTGCAAGGTGTTTTCCTCTTCATATTCTAGTTGAAGATAGAAGATAAAACTTAACACAAGAATACATTTCCCAAAAATTTGACATAAACACTGTAAGCAGCAAAAACACAGCCAGACTGGCTGCAAGAAATTCTGATTTTATCACAGGGTTAGCTTGTCTGGCTACAGCCACAGCACTCAGAGCCAGTCATCCAAATAAATTTCCTTTTCCGATTCCCTTTTTCTCTTTTCAGTTTGGATTTTTATAACAAATGAGATTGTATTGCACTATTTCTTTCCGAGTCTCAGCTGATTGTCTGGAATCCGGACAGCGTCACCAACATTTTACAAAGTCCCTTCTAAAGCAGACAAAGCCAGATCAGCTGCTTCACGTTGTCCAACCAATTATGATGTAACTTGATCTGTAGAGGTAATAAATGCACCTACGCATTTACAGCTATTACAGACCTGAGCTCCACAATCCCAATGTGCATATAAACACACTCTCTGATACCCCCCCAGTTGTCTTTATAAACCCTCGAACAGCTGGCGTAGCGTCGAACGCGGCCTAGATCCAGACATGAGTGCAACTTCATGCAAAAATGTTCAAGCAGAGAAAAGAAAGGCAAACCACCCGAAAAGCAAGAACTGTGAACATGTGTTGACTGGAGGTCTCCTTCATGTGGAGGCATTCCCGAGGTGTTTACAGTGTTTTATATACAGAACAATCTGCTGGAATGGAGCGGTCGGGAGAGAAAACACAGCAAGCCATTCCCCAGCAGTCAAAAGGGAAATCATCGGGTAATTATAGCAGTTTTTGTTTACAGGACAACAAACACACGCTAAGTGGACACATCTTGCTAGTTGCAAGGTGCGAAGAAAGTTTCTTTTTTCTTTTTTTTTTTGCCTCCCCCCTTTTTTTCACATAGTGAAATCTTGTTAGATTATACGCATGCATTACTCTACGTGCTAATGCCAGGGGGTGCCGGTTGTTGCTGATTCTTCCCAGTTGATGATTGCATGTCCTCGGAGGATGGGATGGTGTTCTCTTTCCCTCAGTGCTTTTGTACTCTCACTGTGCCTGGATACACAAACAGAGGAGCATATTTAGCATTGCTGACAGCCTGAGGAATCTGGATGAATTCATTATAATAAGAAAAAAAAACTTCGGAGTGAGGCAGCAGTTGGCCGTTGAAAAGCTAGATAAGTATATAACTGCATATTATTAGTGGCATGCAAGTATTTAACTGAGGCTGATTTTTCCAGTCCAAATAAACAAAACAGCGCCGAATTATTAGTAGCACCAGATGCTTTTATCCTTTTGCATACTTATGTTTTGGCTGCTGATGATAATTGTAAACATAAATATATGTGTATTGTGTTCCTAATTATTGTACATGAAGATTTTAAAATTTGGGCTGTAGTTTTTGTGTAAGATTTTCTTTTTGTTTCTCTTGTCAGTGTAGTTCACTGATAACAGATAGGTTTGATAATTTTTCCCCAGGTAAGCTGAATTAAAGGGAAACTACCTAGGAAGGTTGTCCCACATTAAACAAGTCCCAGTTTCCCAGCAGCGTGGGGAAAAGGAACATTTCTGCAAATGAACAATGTGAAATAGTGCAACTGGATATTTCAAAGAAAGGTTTTACTTTTTAAAACTTCATCATTCGGACAGTGAATAAGTTCATACAGATGAAAGCATATCAATCAAATTCTATGTTTTATTTTCCATACTATTTTATATTTTATTTACAGAACAGCTAAATACCATAAACCAAAAATTAAAAATGAGCCCTTACATACCCCTGCATACAACCCATCCAAATCAAAAACACACACAGTTACTATCTCTCTCACACACTCACACACACACACACACACACACACACACACACACACACACACACACACACACACACACACACACACACACACACACACACACACAC